>DWAP01002473.1:0-13456 GCA_018230625.1 Heliconius eleuchia | reverse complement strand
GTTCTCTCTGACTACCCCGCTAGGGATAAAGCGTGAAGTTAAGTTAAGTTAAGTAGTCTTATAATTGAAACTTATTGAATTAATCTCCTAAATATCATCATAAGTATGTCTAAGTAGCACAAACACAAATTTTAATCAATTTTGTTAGTAACACATTGTGCCAAGGCCCGAGTTGCGGTTCCACCTCGTCTTGGCACCTGCGGGAAACCACGCATCTCACACGTCTAGTTCAGTCTTTAGTTGTGTTGCTATTATGTAGAATTGTATTTGAAATTTGGAATGTAAAGGTGTTAGTTTTTTAAAATTATATTCAAAGTCTTTTTTGCAATAAAGGTTTCTTAAAACAACTCTTTTTTCTATAGGGCTTAAGTGTTTTTTGCGTATTGAAAACGCATAGAAATCGTTTCCATGAACACACAGAATAATTTATATATAAGGATATTAAATGGAATTAACAAATATCAGGTCATCGATATATCACCCATCGTTCTATGTTTTTCACTTTGTTTTTTGTCTATCTAGTAAGAAAAAAAATGAATATAAACATTCCTTCTAGTAGAAATCGAACCATAACCAACACTTCCCAATTACGTGAAGATATCACAAAAAAATCTAAAAGGTTTTTTTAATTTTGAGCTGTATATCATACATATATACATAGCATCCCATCACATCATACAGATGGCAAATCACAGCCTCGGTTTGATACGTCTTGCAAACTTGCAAATGCAAGGCATATCAAATGTAGGCCGAGGCACTGGTCACTTAGGATCCGCTTCAAAAAGGAAATATAACCGAGCCTCTGGGCCTACTTTACTCTAGGTACTTTTTTAAGCAAGGTCTAAGCATATCGCCAAAATCTGTGAGAAGCTTGAGACCTACCTGTCCGGAACTCATCAGTTTCGGGCCCTCTCTAAGGCTGCACTTGGCAACTTTAGGCAGCCTTCGCTTCCGCCACTACTGCTCTCATCTCTTGTCTGGTGCAAACCAGTGTGAATCGAACTAATAATAATGTATCGCATTCAACGTAGAACCGTTCGAATCGTTATTTATCATGGAGAGTGTTTTGGGAAACAGTTGACCTGCAGACGCTTTTTCTATCCGCACAGTACGTCATAAACTCAAATACCATCCACACCATCTGAATAGGTGGCACTCCCTTACTATGCGGTTTAGTAGGAATTTCCATCCACGCGCCACGCAACTGTGAAATGGCCTGCTTGTGGCAGTGTTCCAGGTCGATACAACATGGGTATCTTCAAAAAGCGCGCCTATCTTCACATTTAACTCTTCTCCTCCACTCCGGCACGATAAGACAATTCATGGCGTTGGGTTCTGCCTCTCAAAACACAATGTGTTAAAGTAAAATTTCTCTGCTTACCCTATAAATGCGCGATACAGCGTGAAGCTGAAAAAAGTTAGGTATCCAGCAGACGTCATTAACGTTTTATACCTCCGCCGTGTTTGTTGCCGTTTGTTTTACTGCTGGAAACTAACATAAAATATGATGCTAATTACAGTTTCTCATGCGGTCGTAAGCAACGTTATAATTAGTCTACGTGAAGTTACGACGTGTTCAGATGCGTGTTGTGTCGCGTCGCGGATGAAGTCGCGGATGAAGGTGTGAGTCTTATATGTTAATGTCATGTGATAGTGTATGGTATTTTTTTATATTTTCATTTACTATACCTAATAATAATATATTAAGTGTGAAAGCTTATGACGATGGATTATTGTAATATGTTCCTATTTTACGCAAAAACAACTTATATACATATAAGAGTAACACATAGGCTCCAATTTGTGTAAAAATTGTGTATAATATGGCTGAATTAAGGTAACAAAAAGCTTAGGCCTGCGAAGCCGCTAGTCTTACATGTAATTTAAAAGAAAAAAAAATTGTATTATAGCATTTTCTGTTTCTTTTCAGGTAAGTACGCGCTATGAACACTGAAAACTTATTTATGTAAGCTATATAAAATAATATAATATTTTATTACATTTATGCGGCTGTATCCTGCGAAGACTAATGTGAGAAATTAAGGAGTGATTTTGTAAGTAATCACACTAAATTAGTATACAGATAATGACGCCATGCTATTATTACTCTCAAGTGAATAATTTATACAGTGAATTTGAGTTTGATTTTATTATTTTGACTTTATACATATATTTAAGAGACTTTCACTTTCATGATTTGGCTTAAAACGTGCGGCGTTAAATTCCGCCACCTACCACTGGCTTTTGAAAGTGTTTGAATTATTTTCCTACGCGAGATGGAAATAGAATGATATTAAATAATAATAGTTAAATATAATATTTATTAAATGCTTATAGAATGGACAAATAATATCATATTATGATTTACGAGAAAACATTACTTTCATTAATAATTAGGTACGATATATGATTACTTATAGAAGAATGGTGGTCTTCTATTATCCTTTTAAGAGATATCACATATTCGTCTTACATAAATACTTATCTTATACAACTGTTTTCAAAAACTCATACTGTCTTAAGTTTTATTATAAAAAATCAATATTTAAATTTGGACAAGAATCGAAACAACGTATGATTCCAGTCGTGACGCAGGGTCACAAGGTGTGACTGTATACGCGACTGGTGGTGGGTACGATCGCCAGTCGAGGAAATGAAATTATTTAATTAAGTTTATATTTCTGTGTCCACGCAAAGGGCGTCATTGAGTTCTTTAATATTTCCCAACTAAACAACTAGTAGATTTTAAATCCTTTCACTTAATTTTATATCGTTGTTCCAAAAACCACACATACATATAAAGAAATTTTGGCGTTAGCGGGATTTGAACCCTCGCATCGTGTTCACCTTCCAAGCGACGTTTTCAAGAGGCGCGCTTCAAACTTCAAAAGTTATTATACGTTTTCTAAAAATGTACTTTTACTTCAAAGAAAACAATAGTTTTCATTGAAAACCTTTTTGTATTTAAGGTGATTTTAATCTCACCTAGAAGTCATCGAATGCAATGAAAATAAACGTTACTTCATTCATTCTTAGTTCATTCATTTATTTCTACCATCGAAACCCATTTTTATAACGGATCGTTCACGTCCATTCTTTCACGATTCATTGACTCGGATTCATTCTCGAATGTATTTTTCATGTTACCAATCTTTTTTTAGATAAGTTTTGTTATTTTTTTTTAATTACATTTTGAAAATAATAACTTGGTTTCGCTTAGAAAACAAAGTCATATCCTACTAATATTATAGATGTGAAGATTTGTGAGGATGGATGCTAGTTCCACTTTCACTCGAACACCATCAACGAATTTGTTAATGTGAAAATTTTGTTAAATTTGGCTATACTATAACAATAAGTTTGAGCGGGCGAAGCCGCGTTTGGTTCCCTAGTAATGGTATAAGCTAATTATTTTCACTCAAGAAGATTGGTCCCTCACGAATATAACATTTCTTTCTCAGACTTTTGGCTGAATTGTAATTAGAAGTGACAGTTCTAGGCATACAAGAGAAAGTGTCACACTTGATACGGGGCCAATTTCCGAAGATGTTCGTATTTACATATATATTTGTATTTACGTATGTATGTATGTATGTATGGGGGCTTTGGTGTTATGTAAGTAATGGATTAGCTTTTTTAAGAAGTATTATAGGTAGAGCTTTTTGTAAGGTTTTTTTTAGTGTCACACTATAGTCCGCATATAACAGAGCGGGCTAGGCAGAGCCTTAGTGTAAGACACTCCGCTGCCTACTTTTCTACTTCACTTTAAGAATTTCAACCTCTAGGTTCTAGTTCTAGTAGGTTCAAATTTTGTTTATGTAAGTTACGGTTATTTTTTATTATATATTTGTTTATTACAAAATTTTATACAAAGTTGAAATAATAATAAATAATAAAGAAATAAGAATAGATATAATACGTAGGAATAGAATATCAGAAGATCATAATTTGTATAAAGTACATTTTTTCATGTTCATAGCCGTCCTTCAACATGTTAAAGGATATTTTTAAGAGGTTCTAAATAATTTGAAAGTAGAACTTTATAGATCTTTTATATTTTTAATACTGATTCTATATATGAATAAGTAACAAAGTAGAAACAAAAGCTGTTAACATAGTGTGGTCGGTACTACTATTTTTATAAATTTTAATATAAATATATACATAATTAAATCAGCTTCACGCTGTATCCTGCAAACAGCAGGGTAGGCAGAAGGAAACTAGTCTTAAGACACTCCGTTCCCCACTTTCTGCCGAATTCCGATTCCATTGCGTGTTGAGTGGCAGAACTCAACGCCGCGCACAGCCTCGGCGCCAAAGGAAAGAAATTGAAAAGAGAAAAAAAAAGTAAATATTTCATCTCCTCGTGTGGGGATCGAACCCACAACCAGTCGGATTTACAGTCACACTTCGTGCCGCTGCGCCACGGCTGGCCTCATGTAGATATATATTACTCTAATTTTTCTTTAAAATAAATTCAGTGTTAATATGACTGGAAAATATTAAAATTAATTTTAAAAAACTATGTCGTAACTCATTTTAACCTCTCAAGAATATAATTTCTTCCTATCCTGTCAAGAAAATAACTAATTACATTAAAATTTTAGTATGATATAAATCATACTAAAATTGTAATGTAATTAGTTATTTTAAATACCAAATTTAATTTCTAATTACAGAAGAGATATCAATCATCACTTATTAAGGGGAAAACAAAACTTTGCATAAACGTCTTCGTCGGCAATCTGAAACTTCGTAATTGCTATAATGGCCTTGCGGTTGTTAACTGTTTCAAACAAAAGTATCTAATAGATCTGATGCTTCAATTATATGTTCTATGTAAAAATCGCGCTTTTAAAATTATTGAGTTATATTGAAAATTTATATTTTTGTTCTCTATATATTAATTGCAGTTGAGATATGCCTGAATGTGTTATTGCAATTTTTATAAGCTCTATTTTTGTATCTTTTTTGGTACTTTTTATATTCATAAAATGGGAAATATTATTCATTTAAATACTAAATGAATGTAATAATATCAAAAGAGAGAGATATTACCGAATACTTACCGCTTTTTAATGAATTTTTACCTCAAAGTGGCGAAGAACCAAGCAAAACTGGTAACTAATATATTTTTGTAATAAACAAATCGAAGTACAAAGTTGATAATAAATTTTTATTATCTAACATTACAATTCTCTCTCACTGCAGTACAGCAATCATAAATACAATAACATTAAACAAAATAAAATTTTCCTACACTATAATAATTTTGTCTAACATAAAATAACAATTTGTACCATATAGAGATGCACCGTACCGACTAGCAACAAGGTCCGTGTCTAGATTCACTTGAAACTTACAAATATTACTTTGGAAAATTTTTATTGCTTCTATAAAATAGATCGTAATATGATAGAATTTTGTATACGTATTTAATAAGTTTATAGGTATTGGCTCGGTTTTTTTGTACTCATATTATTCTAAAAGTAACTAAATTTAGACGTCGTCGTGGCGCAGCGGCTCAGTGTCTCTCTGTTGACTGACTTGACTTGGTTCCATGTAAATTGGGGAATGAGTTCTTTTCCTTTCCGCGGTCTGGTAGCAATGCAAAGCGTGACATTGTCTTCCGTTACTAAGTGACTACCATTGAAAGTGGGAAACGGAATGTATCACTTCCCTTAACAGGTTTTCTCCAACTACCATGTAAAAAACTATTGTGAAAATGTGTTGTTGTGGGTTTAAATCCATGAAAAAGTCTTGGATTTAAACCGACAACCATCACAATCAAACACAAACACTTTATATTTCCACAGAGACCTCACGTTTGTATACATATAATGCGATACAAAATTGCAGTGTGCACGCGAGCATGCCGCAAACAACGACGGTGTTTGGCTCCTCTTTGAAAGTCACCTATTGGACGCTCCGCTTGAAGTTACACTTTATTTACTTTCGCCAGTTCTATAGCTTTTTGTTTTGGATGCGGTAAATTTTCCGTCTTTTGTGGGTATTTAATTAAAATTTTGCGAACTATCGTTGCCTTACATTTCAACGACTAGTCCAGATGTGACCCGCAACTTTGTTTACGTAGACTTTATAATGTAAAATGGAGGTTCCTTTTGTTCGTTTGTGTAGTAGTTGTCTCTATTCGTAGGAACTTCAAGAAATTCTCTCTCTACGCTCTCTCGCTCAATATCTGAATTATATTTATATAGACTTATATTTTTGTTTTTGTTTTTCAGTATAAAATAGAGATTTCGTTTTCAATTCTCTGCCTATATTAGAATATTTTATTTGTTGGATATTTTAAACAGGCTTTTAAACTATAGTTTTTTTTCCTTTTCACGCTTTATCCTTAGTAGGGTAGCCAGAAACAACATTAATCATTTTACTATTTATACTCTTTAAATATAAAATATATTTAATTTTTCTTTAGATATAATAGATAATAAATACCTTTCTGTTTTTATGCCTTATCATATAACAAATATTAAAAGCTAAAACCTATCAAGTCAATTAAAAATGTAAGCTCAAGAAACTAGTGATGCATTATGTTTTTATAAAAAGGAGATTTTTTTCAAAGAGCTCAACTCTAAGTAACAACTAAGTCGTAGTAAGCTGACTTCTAGAGCTCTTACCAGGGTCTTAATATTTAATACGTGAAAATGTAAAAAACGTCACGATGGCGTTGTTTTTTATACATTTTTATAGTGTGGATTTTTTTGAGGATTTATTTTTTAGGTAATCGCGATTAGTCTGAAGTTTCAATTAAAAATAGCAAAGATCTTAATATTTAAACGTTTCTAGTGCTTCAAAAAATGTAACGTAGCAGAAATTCGAACCCCCACATAATAAATTAGTTACAACTTTTAACCTAAGCTCGATAAGAACGTTATTAAAATATTAAATAGGGTATTAAAATATTTTAAATATTTCATTTTGTCAAGTGGAAATCGTCGAAACCCACAACCCGTCGCGGTTAGTTGCGCCACGACTCGCCTCAATTAAAGATAATTTTTAAATTAATAATTTGTAGTAGATTTTAAAAATATTTTGTGTAAAACAACCTAAAGCATATATATAGCCTAAGTAAAGGTATAAAAAAAAAGAACGAAAAAAAGTAAATGATTTATTTCTGTTATCAGTCATCCTCATCTGCGCTGTAATGGAGGTAGAACAAATACATCTATCATTTATAAGTAAAGATCATAAGTCACTTTCCGGTTCGCCTCACTTTGTAGGGAAGAAGATCATGATTGTATATAAATATTGTTCTACTTATGTCAATATATTCTCTCAATTCTTATAAATATCAACTACGAAGTGTTAAATTGTTTTTTAGTTTTACAGTAAGTTTTACGCATTTTATATCAGGGTAGGCAAGGGCTTAGTGTGAAAGTACTACATTTTTCGCCTTCCGCCCGAATTAGATACATTCCGATTTCTGAACGGAGAAATGAATTCATTCCCCCGAGTGGCAATCGAACTGGGGTTATGACGCGCTTACCGTCACACCCTGTCCCACTCGACCACGACGACCCCTATATATTTTCTGAGCATTGCAGTATATCATTAATATTTATTCACTACACTCGAGTCCTTAACGTCTGCAACACAAATCACCGAAGCTAATTGTTTCGGACACAATAAAACCCACAACAAACATAAAAAAGGATTTATTATAATTATTTTCTTTATTCTCCTCGCACGCAAGAGATTATTTTTGTTTTGAAAATTAGTACGTTTGAAATGTTTTTGTTGAGCTTTTTTTATATTTTTATTATGAAGTATGTACATATAATTATGCACGTTTGTATGTAGTATAATAAAAATGACTAATAATGGATTTTTTTGACGTTTAAATGATATTTGTCTTTGTTTCTCTGGAAATGAAAAGCAGTAAATAATTTTGCTAAATGATAATGCCCTTTTTTTTCTTCATTTGACAGACAACATACTACTTTGGTATTGTCTTATTCTAACACTAGGTTCCCTCTAGGTGAAGTTTTTTTATGAACATTTAAAAAAGGAACTAAAACACAACGAAATACAATGTACAGCAACAATCCATCATCAACACTTTTTAGTGTCCACTTTTGTGCTCGCATTGAGAGGACTCTCAAATAGGACAATGTACGCGACGTAATGGACTACTGTTACATTATATCCTTGCCGCGATATTCCGAGGCGAGGCTTTTCAATTGTCACGGAGTGTTGTGGCCGTTTGGTTTTTATTTTGCATGCCCTTCCTTATCTACACATATTATATACACAAACATTTATTATAATCAAATAAAAAATTAAATAAATCTTTACGCTGTATCCTGCACACAGCAGAGTAGGCAGAGTGAACCTAGTATTGGGACACTCCGTTCCCTACTTTCCGCCGAATTCAGGAGGCATTACGTATCGAGTGGCGTATCTCAACGTCGCGCTTTGTCGCGACACCAAAGCTAAGAAATTTAATTACAAATTTAAATAAATATTTTATTTCCTCGAGCGGTAATCGAACCCATAACCTATTCTAGTCTATTTTACAGTCACATTTTGTGCCCCTGTGCTACGACTGGCCTCATAATAATGTCAAAATATTTATAATTTATATTTTAAAACAGCAATTAATTTAGTTTTCGGATTTTATCAGCAGAACTACTTTTCGAAGTTTTGTTAGCTTCCTGTAGAAGTGACTGAGTAGCTCTAATTGAATAGAGAAAAAAAACACCGGTCTTCATAGTACCGTTCGTTTAAACAATTTTCTCCCTTCATCACTTGTGTGAATGGAGACGATGATTAAAGCACGTGAAAAATAGAATAAGATATCACAAGGTGCTACTGCATACCCCAAAACTAAGATAAAATCGTGAATGTCAAAATAAATAAAAATTGATGACTCTTGTCTTTTTTGCCAATTATTATTATTATTTTAATTTGTCATTAACAAAATTTATGAAAATATACGTACTTTTTTCATATTTCTGTCATTCTATACAATGACAGAAATATGAGAAACGAAATGGAAAAAGCTATCTTCCTTTTGGTCACCCCTGTCACGGAGTATAAGAGGTACTTATTCAAAAATCTGACACTCGTATGAAATCCAGCAATTGTTAAAATTTTATGTAGACTCGGGTTTAATGGGCTATTTGAGAGAGGGAATCGAATTTTATTGAAGAATTAATGATTTCACCGATTTTTTATTAAAATAAACATCGAAGTTTTGCAGTATTAAGCAAAATTTTGTCACCTGTAATAAAGAGAGGAAAGGAGAACCTAACCTTGACACTTCGTTCTCCATTTTCCGTCAAATTTTGAAGAAACATTGCGTGTTAAGCAGCTGAGGTAAACGATACAGCAATTTATTCTAATCAAAGTAATAAAATGAAAATAATAACATTTCAGTGAGAATTTAACCCACTACCGTCGCTTTTACGGTCAGACATTGTGTCGCAACGCCCTAAAGTCTAATATTTATTATTCTAAAATCAAATTATTTGAAAAAAAATGGTGTTGTCATTCTCAAATAGTTAGTGAAGTACCTACGTTTGATTTATCAAGTCACGGATCAGTAAAACCAAAAAAAAAATGTAAGGAATATATAATAATTTCGATTTGTCAATAAGAACGTATGGCTTATTAATCTATTGCATTTGGATAGCTTCCAAAAGGCACGGCTTCGAATTCCGCTACGTAAAAATTATACGTTTCTGAATACTTTCATTTTTTAGCGGGTCGATTTACACTGATAAATGGTAATAAATCAAAAACTGCTTAGTGATTTTCAATATTCTAACTTCGTATAGTGAGTGGTATAGATCGATCTATGAAACAGAAAACCAACTTTGTCTTATCTCGACCAAGGCGAAGTCTTAATAGAGCCAAGCGATCGCGTCTCAGGTTATTTCGAGCTTAAGAAGAAAGAGCTCGCTCATTCCCTTACGTTCAGATAGAAGTGATAACAGTTCTCATTTACGTTCCAACGGGCGTCTTATTATAATAACGGTTGCAAAACCAGTGGTAGATATCGATAATATACTAAATGATAATTTTTATCGTCGTGGATTTGTGATAGGCAAATGGGACAATTATTTTGATTTTTCGTAGAAATTGTTCATTTATTATCACAGAGAGGTGGAACTCTACACCGCGTTTCACCACGTTACCATAACGAGGAAATGGAAACATTGAACATAACATTTCCCCGAACGGCTTATCGACTATTGCCCCTTTATAATTGGTAGGTTATAAGTGCCAATCTAATTTAAACGCATTGCACACGCGTCTAAACTATCCTATTCCTATTATAATTATAATGCACGATCAAACCAAATGTTAACACATGTCCGTTGACCACAGCGTACAAACCGCACGCTCATATCTACTAGTGTTTAATGCTATATAATGTTATTCTGTAATAAACTTACTATATTAGATGTAATTTAGTTGATGATGTGGCGCAGCGGCAGAGGTGATGGTTGTGAGTTCGATTAGTTATCTGTCTGTCTGTTCGCTCTTATATTACAGCTATTTTACTTCGGAAAATTCCAAGCAAATATACACTGTTAAATTACATTGCCCTCCCTTACGTCGCGTAGTCAAATAGATAACTTTTATTAACTTTATATTAATTGAAAAAAGTACCTATATAGTGAAAAACAGATATTGACAATGCAGGTTTTTATCATGACCCGTATTAGACCTTCTACTTTCTTTATGAAATTATAATTTGTTCAAACAGTTAAGTGAATTCAAAGGCTTTAAACAACAAAGTAGACTTGTTGAAGAAATTCACAAAATCAAAAGATTACTAATAAAATAACTTCAATATAGCGTAATAATTACAAATCAAGCGCGGCGGCATTATATATTTGTTCAATGAGTAAGTGAAACAAAACATTTTACCATAACTTGTTGCGCTGTACTAAGAGTACTCCATAAATATTTACAGTATTAAATAAAATCTAATTACATGAAAAGCGCTTTTGTGAAACGCTTAATACCTGATTGTTGATTCTATTAGTAACAAAATTAAAGTGGGCAAGTCCTTATCAATAATTCGCTTGTAAAATTGAAAATTTTCTTCGAAATAAGGATTTACACGTTTTATTTGAATCGGATATTTGAATCGGAATTTTCGTCAGGGATATAATGTTTGTAATCTAAGAGACTTACCATATTTTTCAGTGTATTCTGTATTTTATTAAGAATGTTACCTACAATTTGAACACGCATTATAAATTAACTTGTATTTTATTTTTTTTCAATTAAAAAATTGTCTACGATAAGCGACGAGTCCTGCTTGGCTAGAATAGGTTTTAAAATACAAGATAACGTACTAAAATAAATTTTAATTTGTTACATTCATGTATGTAATCCTACATTATGTACAATTAACACATTAAATTAAAGCCAGTTGTGGCACGAGGGTACAAGCGTGCTACTGTAAACACGACAGTTTGTGGATTCGATTCGTTGAATTTAAATATTTAATATTTTCATTCAAGCTCTGGCGACGAGGCAAAGCCACTCAACACACAATGCCTCCAGATTACGGCAGAAAGTGACAAACGGCAATATTTCTATGGCAACGGCGTATCTTATCACTAAGTTCCCAGGTTTCCGGGTTTCGTCTTCCTCTTCTTACTCTGATATTTGCGGGATATTGAAGCTCAAAAAAAAACAACTTCTGTCCTCATCGCTATGCGGGAAAAAGCTTATATTACTAAGATAGACAAAAGAGTTGTGTATTATAATCATTCTAACATACATACATACATACGCACGAATATATACATATTTACATAATAGTTACAGGAAGTAAATGCCTGTAATTTATATCCCGCAACGTGTATTACCCGTTAGTCAAACGTGCCACGTATCTGTCACCTGTGCCTTTGTTATATTGCGTGGTGTGTTATCATTGTATGTTATGTTGTAATGTATATGTAGGTACGTGGATAATGTTGGATTTGTGGGCTTGTAGACTAGTTTTTTCACTTGTTAATGAGACAGTTCTGGGTTCGATTCCCACTCGGGGGAGTCAAATATTTAACATTTTCATTTACGTTCAGTTTTGCTTCTTTACGCACAATGCTTGGAGAATTCAGCGGATACAGAGGGGAACGGTTTGCCTTAACAACTCTATGTTCCTTTCTTTTATATGCGGGATACAGCGTAAAGTAAAAAAATATATTCGAAATTAATCGTCTCTCGCAACTTTGTTTCGTAAACTTAAAATGTAAAATAGAATCCTCTCAATCTCGTCTTTTCGGAATTTTCTCTCTGTGTGTGTGTCCGTGTCGGTCAAATATTCATTAAATGAAGAGTTTTACATACTTCTACAAAGAAGATAATTAGTAATTATTATATTTACGTTTTTTCCTAAATACATAACCGAGGCAAACCACAAGTTTAAAAGCAGAAAGCATAATAGGAAGCTTTTGAATCACTGCCTCGTTAGAGCACTGGTTTTCTTAAAGTTTGCACTAGAAAACGGTAGATTTTATCTTTTGTAAGAGTTTTGAGATGTATATATGTACATTGTACGTGTATGTATCTCCTGCAATTGAGCTCTAATCTATGTTGTAGTGTAGTCTAGTGTTCTTGAGGTATAACTACTTGTGAATTTCTTTTTCTTTTATATTGTTGTTATTGATTTGGTGTTATTGCGTTTTCCTTACTGTGTGAACGTAACTCTAACTAAAACTAAACTTAAGTTATTGTCTATATATCATATATAGACTTTTTTGAAAATTGTGAAAAACTTTCTACAAAAAGTCTTAAAATATAAAATAAGTTATAACAAGCATAGAAAGAAAACTTACTACTACTAACTAATTTAAAAATTAAATTTAGGCACTTCGTTCTCCGCCTTCAATCCAATTCGATTCCACTTTTCATCAGATTTCGATTCTATTCAGTGCGTTTTATATGCGAAACTCAACCCTACACTTTATTAACATTGAAAATAATTAACTTCCCCAAGTGGAAATCGAACCCAAGACCACGGTTAATTATAGAAAACGTACACGCGATCAAATAAGTAATTTACTCAATAAGATAGATAATGCACTTTGCAAGTTTAAACTGTAGCAGCAGTAGTGGCAGACGTGCGAGGACTGGAACAAGTTACACGAAGTCGCATTAAGTTCACAACTCCAAGTTAGCGTTAAAACATTATGTAATACTTAGCTAATTTATATTTAATTACGAGATTATGTTTATGCTTAAAACATTTTGCACGGTTTAATTAAATTCAATACGAGGCCATCCTGGTGTAGCGGCACAGCGTGTGATTTTAAACGCTGTAGTTGTGGATTCAATTCCCATTTAATAAAAAAAGAGTTTTACATTTCCTCGCTCCAGTAACAAGACAGCGAGGTTTTTAGTGTCCAGTGTCAGCAATTTTTTTATTACAGTAAACGTCAATTTTTAAAATCCGTGGCCCAGCATACAA
>DWAP01002472.1:0-13457 GCA_018230625.1 Heliconius eleuchia | reverse complement strand
GGTAATTTATATTTACGATATAAATTTATATCCTTATAAGGCCGTTGTAGTACAGAGGGACAGCATCTGGCTATATACTGTAGTTTTTTTGTTTGATACCTCTGAGCTTTTGACTAAATTGATTTTGATAATGTATATAATATAAAGTGTGTTACTACAAATGGACGAAAAACTTCATATCACAAAAACTTAATGTCACATCTATCAATTTCATGATTTTCTATTGGAAAGGATATACTTCAAGTCAAGTCACCAAACCAAACTCTCATCAAACTACCCTTTGATGACAGTTTGGTTAGGTTATGATTATGGGATCCAGTCTTAGTCTGTTTTTTTTAGTTAAAATTTATAATTTAAAGTGACATTTAGCT
Organism: Heliconius eleuchia; assembly: GCA_018230625.1. Classification (NCBI taxonomy): domain Eukaryota; kingdom Metazoa; phylum Arthropoda; class Insecta; order Lepidoptera; family Nymphalidae; genus Heliconius; species Heliconius eleuchia. The sequence continues at coordinate 13,086 of DWAP01002472.1, read as the reverse complement.
CATGTGTGTGAACGTCGTGGCGCACGGGCACGACGATTAAGGGTTCAATTCGTAGGAGGAAATAAATTGTTTAATAGTTACATTGCCTCGCTCTGGTTACGTTATTTTCTCTCTAGTCGGCGGAAAGTGGCGAACGTAAAGTCTTAACGCTAGGTTCACTCTGCCTAATCTGCACACCACTAGGGAGCTGGCCACGGCGTACGCGCGCGCGCACGCGGACATGGCGTCGCGCAGTCGCGCCGGCTGCCGCGCCGGCCCCGACGAGCCCAGCGCGTACAACTTCGGCAAGCAGGGCGGCGTTACCAATGGCGCCGCCTGGTATAGCTTGAAAGGAGGTAAGGATTTCAATGGCATTTTTTAGTAAAATAAATAGTGGAGAGGGTCTTGCGAGGAAAGAGGACGGCTACGCTTTTCTCCAGATTAAACTCAAACCGCCACCTGCCGAACCAATCTTCTATAGCGTCGGCAGGTCGTTGCAGTCTTTCGGCTAGGCCCCAAGCGTAGCGATCCGTGGTGTAAAGGGCGGTGTCGGCGGCATACGTCGCCGGATTGCCGCTCCTCCTCCTTAATGGCGCAAACGAATCTAGAGGACGACAGTGTCCCATACGACAGTGCTTGAAGGAGCTTGTCGCTGAGAATCGATTTACGGACGTTGCATTTCGCGATGTGTTCCCTTAGCCGGTGAACTTGGTGTAAGGATGAGTGGTGTGATCTAAAGCCGAACACATTTTACAACATTTTTTAATTACGTTAAGTAAGATTGTTACAGTTGTTTGTATAACAGGAAATACACTAGGTATTTACTACAACACTGACATTTTAATGCGGTTAGCCATGAGATATGAACTGGTTTTTGTAATGCTAATTTTGCACTTACTTCCAAGTTTTTTTTAAATTTTCAACTGTCACAAATTTGTTAGACAAATAACCAATGTCTATATGTATAAAAAGGAAAACTGTCTGCAATATTTTTTTATTTGCTTCAACATATATTTTGCTATTAATGGTAAAATATTCGACAAAATTTTGTTACAGGTGGTTTCAGTGACAATGTTAATAGAATATAATAAATATTGTCTGTCGATGTACCCACTTGGGAGCTAGCTGTACATAATTAATAATACACAATTTAAATTTTTCATTCATTTTCACCAATTGTAAAGTGAATACCGAATAGAGAATGATTTATTTTCTTAAACTCTAAATAAAGTTAAACTAAAAGTATATTATCGTCAAATTATAACCGATTGGTAAATATTATAAATTTACCGCTTCATACATTTTAACCATGAAATCTTAAAAGGCTGTCTAGAGACATTTTCTTTTAACATTTGAATGCTTATTAAATATTCATACGCTAAGTTAACATATTTTTGTTATTATATTATTATGTAAGTCATTCCCATTTTTGTAGGTAAGTACGATACAAAAATATGAATTCGGCATTTTTTTTTATGTGATATAATGAGTTAGGTCAATATTCTTAAACAGTTACTAAAACTTATGTTGTTCGCTCTGTAGAAATATTTTTTAAAAGCGTTACTATCCAAGGATAAGAAAATAAAATGATAATTTTGGTATGAAGCCAATTTTAATTCACGCGAAATTAGAATTTTCATACGTTTATACTACATTGAAAATATCCCAAAATATATCTTATTATTGTTGTTTCATAGAAAGAATTCTCTGAATATTAAAAATATTTCACAAGCAGCGAAATTCGTTCACAGGAATGCAAGACTTTAATTATTTGGCGACAAACGCGTTCGAGATAACATTAGAACTTGGCTGTCAGAAATATACTCCGGAAAAAGACTTGGAAAACGAATGGATTAGGAATAAGGATGCGCTACTTGCATTTATATGGAAGGCGCATTCCGGAGTAAAGGGCATAGTGAGTGACGACTCCGGGCTCATACAGAATGCTATTGTGTCCGTCGTGAACATTACCGGGCCGGTGCCGCGGCCGATACGACACGACGTGACCACAGGTGAGACTTGCTTTTGTTGATTGATTTTTATACATTTACTTTTTAACTGACGAAAAAACCGGCCACATTTACCGCAACACGTATATGTAATGTAATATATATTTATATATGCAAAAGCATTATCAATAAAAAGGTTATCTTAATGCATACAAACATTAAAGGAAATCCCAAGTGCCATTTTAATATTGTAATTAAAATTTTAAATACATGTGGCAAAACCTAAGAGATTCATTCAATTCAATTTCTTTATTTTTAATTAAAATTCAATTCAATATAATTTTTTTTAGCCTCAAGCTGTATTTCGCACACAGCAGGGTAGGTAGAGGGAACAAAGGGTTAAGACACTCCGTCCCCCATTTTCCGCCAAATTCTGGAGGTTGCGTGTTGAGTGGTGGAACTATGCCGCGCTTTGCCTCGACACAGAACGAGAAATGAAAATATTAAATATTTAATGTTCTCGAGTGGGAATCGAACCCACAACACACCATATTCTTTTTAGCAGTTTTTCATTAGAGGTTCTAATGAAAAACTAGTAAAACAAAAAACTAGTATAATTATAATTTTTTTAATGAATAATGCTTAATGATTTTAATTAAGCTAACGTAATTTTTTTAAAAGTTTTAGATTACTTATTAAAGTTTTAGATTAGATTTAAACGCAATTACGATCAATCTCATATATATTAAGCGCTTCGTTTTCCGATTATACCAACTTTTTGTTCTTTAAGTTATAAATTTTACTTAAGAGATACTTAGATTTATACGTGATTTTTAGGCCATCTGGCAAAACTCGAAACGCACATCGACATTAAACACATAAATGGAGAATGGAAATGACATATTAATAGGTTTCTTTTGACTTCCATGTAAAATAGTAATATTTCACTTTACAGTTAAATAATTTTAGTTAGTTATAATTATTTTTGATACATAGTGTGCCTGTAAACGCGACTGGCTATGGATTCGATTTCTACTAGAGGAAATGAAATATTTAATTTCATATTTTAATTTTTTCGCTGTGTTTTGTTTGTATGGTATGTCTGGTATTTGCTTCGACGGCAAAGCGCGGTGAGTTCCAGCACTCAGCACCTAATGCCTCCAGAAGTCCGCGGAAAGTGGAGAACCGACTGTCTTAACACTAGATTCCCTCTGCTTGAGCGGGATGCAGCTTGAAACTGAATTTTATATATCTAAAGAGGCACCGTTCGTAATCAATAAATACAAAATATGTATTCTATATATACATAGCTCTGTATCGGTCGTATACACTGCATCCATGCATCCGGTTACATTGCTCCGTCCTGATACCCACTACTGTGCCGTATCTCAATATTTGAGGATGAGGATATGCAATTAATTGGTTCAAGTATTTTTTTTTTGTGTTATCGTTCTTCTTTCAAAGAATAGATGGTTATTTATAATTAATACAATATTTGTCATAAAGTTTTGTGTAAATGGATTTTGCAAATTCTACCATCACATGGTACACTATATTCCAATTGCTACTTACAAAAATATGCCATATATAAAATAAAAGTAAAAGTAAAAGAAAATACTTGCATTTAGTATTCTTACATATTGTGAGTGTGTGAAAAAAAATTAAATATCATATTAATATTAAATAACGTATACTTTAGTTAAGGATGCGGAAGCGTTTAAGTGACAGGTGGTTTGCCGGTAGTTTACCTTCCTCAGCTTAAGTTTCGATTGTTCTTTCCCTTAATGTCATCTTAAGGTTAACTTAACGAAATCGAACATACAGATTTGTAATTATTATATAGTGATCAAGTGAATGTGAAAATTCCTAACTGAATAGTATGCATACTTATTTTTTTTATTATATTTAGCAAAAAATGTCTCGGGAACACATAAATATATATTTAAAAAAATATATATTTTTTAGTTATCCAGAAATAAAAAATATATTGTAATGTATATTTCTGCCATTTCGTGTACACTTTTTGTACCGTATAATAAATGTTATCGGTAAAAATCAATAAGATCTCTTTAGTGGTTTTTATAAATAGGTATTCCATACAAGTTATCGTAAGTATCTACAGATATTCTGTTGACTTGTGTTTTGAAAGATTCAATATGCGATTCCAAACGCGTCATTTAGTATTGTCAAAGTTAAAAATATTTATATAAGTAGATTTAAATAGTATTAAGATAATTTTGCAATCCAGTACTGTATACGTACTGGTCTTATTGGATAGGAATACTAACATTTGTTTGTCTCGTGAGCTGAATTAATAGACGTTCCGTTTACCGCTTGGTCAATTACGCTTACGTAATACGAGTGTACTGTGTCTCTGATGGACTGAGTTTAATTTCATAATTTGCTTCCTGTCGGTGGCCTTTTTAAAATAAATTAGATCTTAAATATTATGTGGGCGGGTTTAAATTTCTTGACTACTAATTTTAGTAACAAAGTTTCAATATTGTTACAGAGTTTTTCTTAAAACAATCTTAAATTTATTTAACTTTGGTGCTTGAATTTTTATTATGAGTATTAAATTTGGAATTAAATGTATTAATTATTTACCCGTTGATTTCTATAATTTCTATGAAACAATTTAAACTATGAAAAATCATTCTGTGTATTAAGAATTGGAAACGACCTCTATCACTTGTATCAATTTGTCTATCGATCTACAAATCACCTTGACTGATTTTTGAAGTTTTCGTACCATAAATATTATTTAAATTTAATAATTTTTATTCTAGAAAAAATAGAAACAAATTGTTAATTATTATTTGTTTGTTTTCCTTTGTTTCGTGACTCGTCCTTAGATTCCACTAATATGGACCGATGTGTGATTTCTATTTTTTCATACTACAATGTAATATAATTAGGCGCTTCATACATTGTAGTAAGTACAATACCTGATTGCCTAATAGGATGCATAAAATCCAAATTTATGGTAATTTAATTTGGCGATTTCCTCTTTATATACTTTTTTACTTTAGCTAATTTAGGACTTTAGTTTTTGTCGGCGTCCTTTTTTTAATTCATAATAAAACTTGAAAATTATTGAACTTGAAAACAACGACAAAATCAATTGAATATATTTCTTTTACGTGTAGATCAATCCAAAAGACAATTCTAAAATGAACTATGAAGTATGATGTATATTTAAGTTTTATTTATACGTTTTTATTTGTATGAACTGATGCGTTAGATACTCAATATTGGCCGAATGCGTGTTTAATTCTTTAAAGCATGCATTTGAGGATTTAAATCGTTTGCATAACGTTATGCTTATTATTGGTCATTGTTCAATAATAAGCATTGTGTTACGCACACGATTAGGCTGTTTAGATAAAGGAATAACGTATAGTATTTATAGTAGTTAAAATTACTACTATAATACAAGAATTAGAAATAATAAAAAAAACATTTCTTAATTTTTATTAATAATATACACAAAAAATTATTACAAAATACAATTCTTGATATAAAATAATAATAATGATATTACACACTTACTTTACTTATAATTTTAATTACCTTTTCATAATATATAACATTATTTTGCTCTTCTTGTTTAGTTTTACCGTTTTATCTGCAGGTTTGTATGGCGACTACTACCGCCTGCTGACCCCGGGCCACTACGAGTTGACGGCAAGTCATCCCGGCTATTTCCCAGTGTCCCGAGTCGTGACTGTTCCTAGACACCAAATTTCAGCTACGATTATTAATTTTAGACTTGAGGTAAGCTAAAATTTATTCATCTACTAATTCTATTATAAATGTTAGCAGGCGTTCCAGCTGCAAAAATATTTTATAAAATTTGTTGTAGAATATGTCATATTGATATGTATATATAAAAATCTACATTACAATTTAAATTAAAAATTTAAACTGAATCCAGGGCAGTACGCGAGGAAATTAAGAAATCGTTGGCGCAAGTTTGATACAATAATTATGTCAACTGACAGACGAATGCCGCCTCAGTGTGCCCGTCGGGTTTCCAAAAATGTATAATACCAAATGTACGCGATTAATCCGGTTAAAATAGCTTCATTTAAAATGTGAAATAATCGTGAAAATCAAAGAACTTATTAAATTAAAATGTTGTCTATGTCTCACTGTATTTAAAAACATGAATATTATAACGACATCAATGCCTTTACTTGTCAAATTACATTCGAAATGCGTGGTTTAGTAGACTAACCGCTGTGACCAAACGTTTACGTCATTACGCAGGATTACTCTGACGTCAATCGGGCTTGCTCAGTTGATCCGTGGGTGCTTATTCAGAATTTATGGTTTATCGATTTCGTTGTCGAACTTTAATTGGACCGATTGACGTGTTCGTGTGAAAGTATTTTAGAACCGAGTATGAAAATAAATCGATTTTAATATTAAAGATTATAAGATGTGTATTCGTTGGTATGCAAGTCTTGGACCACTCTGGTTTTTTTTCTTTTAATTAATATTCTATTATTCTATATTTCATTGTTCCATTTATTTGTTGTTAAAAATTTAACAAAAAAGTTAGGATACAAAAATAAACGAAAAAGTTAGGATATAGAAAATAACATCTAATATTATATTTTTTATTTTTTACTATAATTTATTTTAAGTGTATTACATAAAATGTCGGTGTGCAAAAATATTGACCCGCATATATTTTAACATTTGTTTGTCGTTTGTATAAAAATAAAACACTGTCAATATGCTTTTCAAAGGAAAATTAGTCTTGTTTCTTCAACAATGTTTGGCATTGTTTTCACACCAATATTCAAGATCGTGGAGTCGTATTAATTCTCTATGGAAGCAAAAAGTTCTCTTAATGTTTCTCTATGGCTTTGTCTAAATACACCGTTGTCAGGTTTCCGTTCATAATATTGCATGTTGGCGGCTTGAGTGCCGCCACTAAGCTTTGTCCTACAAGAAAAAAAAATGATATTATAATCTCAACAAAAAGTTTTATTTCGTTGTCGATAGACGTCTTATAAATAATGTCACATACTAAGGATAAAAAATATCTTTAAAGACGTTAAACATTGAGCGTAGCGGGGGTCGACACCGCACACGCCTCTTGGCTTCTTCTGCATTGGTAGTCAGAGTGCATAGACGGTACCAAGAGGCGTTGATTCGAATTCTGCTACGTTAATTTTTTTTTATATGTCACCTGAAAGTATATAAATGGTTGATTGCAGCCGACTACAAGCTGGTTCGACGACTTCGGTCTCTACCCGCACGGGCTCCGCGACGGCCAGCCCCGTATATACAAACGGTCACTGTACGAACAACTGACTGCTGCGCTCTTAGACAAAAAACATTAAATATTTATTTTTTATGTTATTGTAACTTAGTACATATGAAAAAAAAAACATAAACTGCTATACAATATAGTGCCATCCAAGAAGACATTATTGTATTGACATTGGCGTCAGTCTCGTCGGGGAAGCTGCTCTACTTACAATTTACATATATTTGTACATATCTTTTCTATATGTCTAGGAAATTTAGCGTGTCGTATTTTAAAAGCCTTGTATCAGCTAATAACGACACGGAACACCCACATCGAACAACTCAAACAAATAATACAATTGTAGTAGAACATCTTACCTGTCTGCAGAGGCTAGTCGTGGCGCAAAGCGGGAAGCGTGCGACTAAACCTTACCACTCTCGTAACAAGGAAAAGCGCGGCGTTGAGTTCCGACACTCAACACGCAATGCCTCCAGAATTCAATGGAAAGTGAGGAACTAAAATTTCTTAATGGGAATACAGTGACTAGATTCTCAGGTTAACTCTACCGACCCTGCTGTGGGCGATATACAGCCTAAAGCTAAACACGTCAGCTGTATCTCTCAAGTGGGGGGTAGGTAGAGGGAATTTGAGAATATTGTTTTAAACTTCCTTTTTTCCCTTCCACTGAATTCTCCAGGCATTTCGCGTTAAGTTGAGGAACTCAACGAGGCAAAGATAGAAATAAAAATGATAAAATTTATACGCTGGCGTAATATGGCACGCTTCCGCGTCTTCGTTGATGGATTGGACCTATCTATCTATCTGTGTTTAAATTGAAAATATAAAAAGAAAGACATTTTTTTTATTATATAATTGAACATTATTTTCGTTTGTATAACAATTGGTTATAGAATTATGTTTTATTGTATATTAAGTAAAATGGTTGTTAAAATAAAATTATTATTCAACTTTTTTTTGTATGTACGAAGTTTATAGCTAATATAGGAAAGGGATTGAATAACTACACCATGACGACTAACCATTTCCGTCTTTTTGAGTTTTTTAAACATTTAGCAAAATCATTTTATTATTTAAATCATATAATTCTAATATTATTGCCACGTCATTGCCTTTTATTTATATTCAATATATTTTGAAATTATACTAAATGTTCTAATAAATTTCAAATGTTTTTAATATTGTAAAAAAAAGGAATATTTTTTAATAATTTTATAAAAATGAAAACAACGTTTTAATATTAAGTAATACAATTTTAGCAACGGTAGCACCACTCTAAGTACCTACTACAGTGTTAATGATTTTCGTGTGTATTTTATGTTAAATGTCAAATGATAAATATAAAGTTTCTAATAATTAACCTTTACGTGGCAAACGCAACAGTATTTCTGTTCTGGCAATAATTACCTAGAAACCCGAAATATAGCTGCGTTTGACGTCTAACGACAATTATTAGAAATAACAGAATTTCGGAGTTACCCAAATGCATCTTATGTTATGCATATATGTATATATTATTTATTAATGACATTCCTTAAATAATCATTACCAATTAATTGTGATATATTTTATATAATTAATAGTTACCAGAAAACCATAACTTGATTTTTAGTATATTTTCTACTTTACATGCCAATAAGTTTCTAAGATGGCAATTAAGTTTTTAACACATAGATAAAGTTAGTCTGACATTGTTAAAAAGTGTTTATTGAATATTTTGCCAGAACTATTGTTTTATTTATAGGGTAAACCATAGTGTGATTGCACAATAAAAAAAATGCTATTTGACAATTCAGAGTTATTTAAAATACATTATAATCCTGCGGACGGTTCTGTGGTTATTTTATAGTTGAATTAAAATTCACAAACGAAATGTGGATTTTTATGACAAAGTGTTACAATAAATGCCCACTAATTGGCCAAAGTCATATCGGCACATCTCTAATACGTGAATCGTAATGTTTATTTTAGCTGTGGGCAATCTGTGTATACTGTTGACATTTTTTAGAAGCGTTTAAAAAAATAATAATAAATATTTAGTAACTTTAATTTGACATACTTAAGTGGGCTTTAGGTATATGGTTTACCCTATTTGTTAAGAGTGAGAAAACAGCAGTAAAAAAAGTTTTGGTTAAATTTTAGGAAACTACAAGTACAGACCCTGCACTATCTTACATTAAAGACAAAATATTCTGTTTACAGGAAAATGTATGAATTAGTCAGTTGCAGGATAAATAAACATTTCAATTAATTATATTATTTATTAAAATGATGCTGTAAATAAGACACAAAGTTAAAAAATACTAAAGGAATAATATTAATATATATTTAAATTATTAAAATGTGGTAAACAAAAACTTTATATTATATATATTTGAGTTATAAACTGCATTGAATATGTTATCTGGTGGTTTTACAAGATTTATAATATATGTTTTTTGTGTCATATGACATTTTGTGTCATTATATTCTAGTCTTCTCTTTCAAAGAAATAAGAGAAACAAACAGATTCATTCAACATATATTATTTTTATTTTAGAGGCTTAGAAAACAAACAATTTAATTAAAATTTATATATGGCATGATCTATTAGTAAAATATTAGCAAAATTATTGATTTTCTTATGAGTTTCTATTTTCTAAGATAAATATTTCATCATTTCACTTTCATTACTATCAAATATTGATGGTACTGAATTAATTGTAGTAAAATAATATGTGTTAGATTAATTACACTAGTTTACAAAACAAACAAGAACCAATTTCACAATAAAAGAACTACTGAGCTGCTCAATTTTTGAGGGTATTTAAAAAAAAACGTCATAAAAGATCATTATAGGAACGGACGAGAAGTACCATTTTGTAAACTTGTGTTATCATCTTTATTGTGTCACACACATTTGTGTATAGATTAGTCTAAAATGTATATAAAGTAATGAATGTATTTCCCCTTGTATGTCTTCTGTAGTGTATAACACTTTTAAATAAAATACTTATGCATCTTCGCTGCCTATTTTATTTTATCGGCCCCTTAAATGTAGAGGCCAGTACAGTGACTGTAAAAGCGACTGCTTGTGGGTTCGATCCCCACTCGATGAGATGAAATATTTACTTAAATTTATATTTCCAGCTTCGCTCTGGTGTCTGGTGTTCAAATCCCGCTACGTTCAAATTTTTATACGTTTTCTAAAAAAAATAATTAATTGTAGTTCTTTTTTTTTAAATTGTCATTTCAGACGTAGCGTGTTATCTGCGGACGTTATCACTTCAAAAATTTTGTGATTGCTGTTCGATATACAAATAAAATGTTTTGTGGCGATGTTAAATTGTTATACCGCCACAAACATACTGTTAAATATTTTTGTGTCAATTGTTGTATTACATTATTCTACACGAGAATCAACTATTTAGCCATTATCACACACTAGGTTCTGCAAGACATGTTTCAAGCTTTCATCGTGAGAAGAATTTTTGAGTATTAAGCTGTTTGTTAGATAGTCGAGTGCAACCTGGATCTGCTTGAATGATTTAGGCCTGGGGTTCTCTTCGTTAAGAAAACAATAACAGAAATATGTGTACAACAGATCAATTATCTCTAAGAAAATCATCAATTTTAGAGAAAAAATAATTACATTTAAAATTTATTTAGATCATTGTAGATAGAAACGCTTACCATCGCTAGTTTATGATTGTTTAGATTCAATATTGGTTGACGAATTAAAAAATCTCGTCTACTATTATAAATGAATATAGGATCTGAATTATATCAATTAAAACATTTTTTTCTGTTAAAATTCGTTTATTTCACATAAATCAACTAAACAGACTTACAAATAATATTACAGTGCTTATATTAAATACCTAACTGCGTACGTAACTACAATGGAGAATGCTCCCTTTTACTCATTATTAATTCTATTGGTCGGTAATTAAAATAAATCTAAGCGATTTTATTTTTTTAATTCATGTGTGTTTTTTTAATAAGAATATATTGTTTTAATTTACTTGTATAATGTAATGTATATTGTAATAAACTCTTGCTTATTGATATTAAAATATAACTCATGAAACATATTTATTATTTTCACTACTTATTGAGAATCAGTGCTAAAAACATGTATTGATAAACATTGATAAACTATATCAAGAATTGTTTGTTTGAAATAAAATGCAATATTAGGTAATATTTACTTTTATACTTATCATTTTTTTTATGAAAAAAATAATACAGTGTGAAGCTAATAATAATAACATAATATGTAAAAACAAAAACTTAATACTGTTAATTACTACATAGATTCTCATTATCGACGTGGTTATGTTATTAAATGCACAATTTGTGCCCAAGTTTCTTTATTATGAATACTCTTAATAGTTGCTAAGACGTAGTACTACATGTAAAAAACACTGCAGTTATTATTATTTTAAAAAGCTATATATTACATTTTTTTTCTTTCTTAAACATTAAAATTTCTTTGCTTCTACGGTATATCTAATTTTAAAAAACGGTTTCGTTGCATTGTTCAGGTAAGATATTATAAATTAATGTTATTTATCACCGGCTTAAAAAGTTTTTCAAAGTTAGTACCAGCCGAATCAAAATAATATTAAAAGAAAACTTCTAAATATATCCAACAAAAGATTAATAAAAATTATTTCATAAAAAACATATTCGGATTAGCACCAACTCCATTAATAACAAATTTTAAAAGTAGGTAAAACTACTAACGAAGTAATAAAACATTGCTTTCCTTTTTTTAATAGTGCTTTAGTTGTACATATATATTAAGTCGGTATCTTATTATAATGTTCTTTTATTCATAAACAGGGTGGCCTCGATTTTGATTGACGATATAGAAAATTAAATGTAAAAATGTTATTATAAATATATATTATATATTATAATAAGAGGCATCCCTATTTATGACTACAGTTACAGTCAATATATCAATATGTACTGTTCTTGATAAAAATAAATGGCACAAGATTATTATTTTGAGATGAGTAAATACCCATTTTTAATTTTTTACATAACATGAATCGTGGGTATATTTAATACCTATTTTCATTAAAAAATACTGCATATATTATATACATTATCACTTTTCTTACTATGACGTAGATTATTGAGAAGCGCCACGAGATTTTCGTTCAAATCTGAAAATTTTAATTAAAAAAATATATAATATAGGTAAATACTTACATATATATCTATACTGCTATACTAATATTACAAAGCTGAACAGTTTACTTCGTTTAAAGCATGATTTTTAGAAACTACTGGATCGGATTGAAGAATTGTTTTTGTATTTGATAGTTTATTTAGGAATACGAGGAAAGTTATAAGGTATATTTAATCACATTTATTGTTTCATTCCAGTCGTGGCGCAGAGGCACAAAGTGTGACTGTAAAATGGACTGGTTGTGGGTGCGATCTCCACTCGAGGAAATAAAATATTTATTTAAATTTATATTTTTATTTCTTCGCTCTGAAGTCGAGCGCGGCGTTGAGTCCCGTCACTCAAATCCACCACCGAAATCTTATTCGAAATCGAAATTTCGAATTCGAATGGAGTGTCTTAATACTAGGTTCCCTCTGCCTATCCAGCCCTGTGCGGGAAACGGTGTGAAGCACACAAACAAACGCTCTTTCCAGAGTTGCCTTGGCTTAGGTGTCACGCGTGTGTTGAGTAGTGAAACCTAGTATGGCCCATGTCTTTGGCTTACGAGTTAAAACTGCTGTAATTATAATTTTTACCTTTTAACTAGTGTCTACTTCGGTGCATACCGGAGTGTCGACTCCCCGGTCTCGATTGTACTATGGCGTAGTGGTCGCTGTTGTCCGATACTGACCTAATGGCAGATAAAATAATAT
>DWAP01002471.1:0-13458 GCA_018230625.1 Heliconius eleuchia | reverse complement strand
CTCGTTTGCCGTGTCTTTTCCATAAAAAAAAAAAAAATAAAAAATAATAATAATTGGTTCCGCTTTTCTGCAATGACCTGAATTACAGCATGAATAATATGAAGAAATAAAATGCTATAATTTACTTTTATGTATATATATGTATATAAATAAAATTGAAGTGTATATCTGTAATTTACAGAATGGCCGTATATTTCCAAGTACTTTAGCTTAGTCTGTCCGTTTGTTAGTCCGGTCCAGAACTAACGTGGGATCCGAGCCGCGTTTGTCGTACACGCGTACTTACCGCCTACTACTTTAATTATATTATATACAAAAATATTTAAATTATGATTTATTTACGGTTTATAACAATACGGAGTATCTTAACTCTAAGTTAGAATAAGAACGCAGCGGTCACCTCTCCTACAAATCTCTCCTCACATCCAAACCTAATATCTACATTTATTTTCACAGTGAAATGAACACACGCTCATATTTTATTTTAGCAAAGTGTTCTGTTATAATTATAGATTTAGAGATATTAACTATTTAAATGTGATTCTAAAATATTAAGTATTTATTTATATTGTAATATAAAATTATATAAAATTTACCTAAACCTACTTACCTTATTTCTAATAACTTTTAAAAGTAATGTAAAAGCAAAGAGAATATTTTCATATGATATGTATCTATATAAAATGATAATGTAATTAATAGATATACACATATGATAAGAACAATATGTACAATAATAAAATAAAATGAAAGATACAAAGCTAATGTAGGTATTCGAGACATATTAGTTAAATTATAAAAAAACACTATGTTCTCTCTTCCTAACCTGCTTTATGTGGACATGATTTTTTATTTCATGTAGTTTTTGTTTTAGTGAAAAGTTACTAAAAAGTGTATGAATGTGCAATACTTCGGTTACTTTGTTTTAATAAAAAACACATAAAAATGGAAAAATAATAAGAATTTTTTGATGGCAGTTTTGTACAATTTTCAAATATCTGGTAAATAGTAGTAAAACGCATCTATCGATATTGCAAAAGAAAGACAAATTCTAATTTAAATTTTTAAGAACTTTCAGATCAGTTTTAAGTTTTGGTCCAGCGGAGCAGCCCGAAAATAAAGTGTCGTAATAAATATGATATTTCAAATTTATAATTATTTTTTAATTTGTTTTTTTATAATTTAGATAGCTACAGAACCCACCGATTGCGACGCCACCTATCAGATCCAGCTATATTATTATAATTTTACAAAAATTAATTAAAAACCGACCCAGTCCTTTGGCAAGAGTAGTTTGACACATTCATTTCACTTCCCACATTACTCCCTCTCAAGAGTCAGAGTCTAATAATTCCTGCATGCGTCATGGCTGCTCTATCAGTTATGATTATTTTATATTTTTTATACATCAGTCGCGGGTACAGTGTAGAGTGTACCGTGTGTAGTATACACAGGAGTTACTAGTAAAGGTGGAGGTAGAGAGGTAGAGGCGGCGCGGTGTGTCGGCCGTCGGCCGCCGACATGTTATCATCTACGACAGATATCAATAAGGGAGCGTTAAACGATTTCTCCTTATCGCATTTAATATGAAAAAACTAAAGGACCTCGAGAACTAATGACGGCCAAAAAAATGTCGTACAAAATGTAATATTATATCAACTTGGCTTGAAGCCACCGAGGCTTGTATTACATTGGCGCATTTATAGAGTTTTATTGCACCAATGATAGCTGGTTTGTTTCCATTTGATCGGATATTTATATTTATAAAAGTAGCTTTTATTTGTCTATTTAAGCCAGTCAAAGCGTCGGTCGTCCGCTATTGTATGTCGAATATAATAACCAAAAAGTAGAGACGGGCGTGATGTATGACAACATGTTCAACATACAATTCATAAAGACACTTACGAGAAATTCGGGGATATGTCACTTATATTTTAATTTCTCAAATATTCACTGAACAATTATTTACCAAAATTGATTTGAAAAATAAATTTATATTTCTATTTGAATTTTTATTGCAATTACTTAAATACTTTTCATACTTTCATATTTTATTCCTTCCTTATTTGTGATTTGTTAAAGTTTATCCGAACTATAGCTGTGATTATTCGTATTTAATTCCTTTGATATTTGAGCAGCAGTGTCACGTCGTACAATGTATTATTAAGCTTTTCCGCCTCAGTGGAACCAGTCATATAAAAATTAAGATAACTCTTGTCTTCTTCTTGTTAATTAATTAAAATAAATTGTTATATATATTAAAAATAATTTATACTGGACGTGTTATTATAACGACTACATATTATATAAAAGGTTCAAGATATACTTTTATAAAGACATTGTAATTTTAACACTACAGAAATATTGGAAATAAACCTCCTTACTCTCTTCACTCCGCCATATATATTAATAGAGCTATCATAATAAGTTCCTCATAAACACTATAAGAATATAGAATTATCTCAATACATTATGATCGTATGAAAATGAGTGGTTCGTTTGAACGATTACGTACACTTTATTGATAAAATACGTTCTAGTTTTGCAAATATAGCAGAACTAGTTAAAATAGGATGTTTTACAAGTAAAGACGATGGGACAAACTAGTGTAGGCTATAAAGATTATTTGGGATACGAAGTCCCAGCATTCTCCGGCGCAGTGTCGTCACCGGCCATCAGCGGTCAGCAGATAAGAGAGGGTCCGGCGGCACCGCGAGGCCCCGTGAGGCCCTGCGAGGCCCCGCGGCCGGCCCCGGCGCGCTGTCGGGCTCCGGCGGACAGTTCATTAGCGCGGAGGCGCGGGCGCTTGATATATTATACGTACACACGAATCGACTAAATTGTCCCGTCGATAAGTGGGCGTGAGAGCGGTGCCGGGACGGCGCTGTATCACGCTACTCGCCTGCAGGCTAATACGAGCCGTGACCACACGTGATAGATTCGTTTGTGGGTTGTATCAAAATGTAGATGTAATGTTATACTCGGAGCAACTCTGATAGAGATTAATAATGGATTGATTTAAGTTCATATGTTTGTTAATATAGTTTATATTGTAATACGTTCGTAATAGAGTCTAAAATCGTCAGTGAAGGTAGAGCGAGGTACGTCGCTGTGAGGTGGGGAAGGAGAACGCGAAGGGCTAATGTGTAACCGTTGTCGGGCGAGCGCCACTAATGCGGCCGGCGCCGGCGCCCGCCTAAAACAAAAATGTACAACATTCCTGCGTTTAGGCGAGCCTTTATTCCTTTTTTATCATGAAATAATAGAACAGGCACAAAGCGCCGCCGCTTATCGACGCTATTCAATTTATTAAAGCACGCCATTAGGTACTGCGGCGAGCTGGTCGCTGGTCGCTGGTCGCTGGTGGGTGCCGACTGCCGACCGAGCGACGACCACGGGCCGTAGGTACCACTCACGGGTATATGAAGGATGAGTGTATTCGTTTTTGTATGTTTGTACTGAAAAATTGATAAAAAAATATACTTTAATGAAAGTCTATATAGTTCTTCTATCATTGTCAACATCAATGAATAGATAATCAAATTCAGATGTTTGAAATGATTTTATTTTTAAGACATCACGTAACTAAGTTAATCTTGCATAATTATGTATTAATTAGTTACAAGAAATTCGAAACATCTCGCGTCGTTCGCTGCTATTTATGATACATGAAAAACAAAAGTTTTTGCGCTAAATATTGTATGTTACAAAAAGTAAATACATGTTATTTGATATTCATAATTGAATTCATAATTCTGTATAAGAATGAGTCTCAAACTTTGTTAACATAATAGAAAGATAAGATGTCAATTTAAAAAAAAAGTAAATATAATATAAATATGGAAAGTCTGCATTACCAACGGACTATACGCGATATTGGATACATGGACGATAATTAATATCGTTTTTTA
The DNA here is from genome assembly GCA_018230625.1 of Heliconius eleuchia. Taxonomy (NCBI): domain Eukaryota; kingdom Metazoa; phylum Arthropoda; class Insecta; order Lepidoptera; family Nymphalidae; genus Heliconius; species Heliconius eleuchia. Next base: position 9,547 of record DWAP01002471.1, on the reverse strand, counting down.
TATAATATATATATATAGAGTATATAATTTGTTGTAAGTATATAACAGGTACATATACAGGTTGCGCGCTGGTACGTATGACAACAAGCGCAGTGCTCTACTATTGCTTTAACTTTAAAGTACATCATTATAAAAGTCACTATTATTAAGTGGATAGGTATATCAATAACTGTAAATTTAGTAAATTTTTAGCTGTAAATAAATAATCTAGAAAGTTATAACGTATCTTCTGATGACATAACTTGAGCTCATTTTATTACCATCTGTCGTCCGCCATAACTTATCCCAAGTTTAAGTACAATTCATAGGCACATTTATTTATTTTTAATTAAAAAATGCTTAGATTTTGGAGAATGAAATAATTTCTTTCTATATTATTTACTTATTATTTTATATTATTTACTTTAGAGTTGCGCCGGGCCCATCAAGATCTGATGTCTCTTAAAGATTATAAAAAATCACATATCATTATAAAAATATGTATCTATCATATATTTTACTTTTATATAAGTATTGTAGAAATAACCTGACAATCAAAAATTCTGAATATTCCTACTATTCGAAAATAGTTTAACTTGTTGTTTAACGTAACACATACTAGATGGCGCTAGTTATTACTTTAGTACATTTTTCAACAACAACATTATAAAACTATGTATGGAAGTACCAAATAAATATATATCTAATTTTAATAAATGCAAAGTTACGTGGCATTCTTTGCAAAAATATTTTATTGTAGGTATAATGAGTATATCTTTTCAAAGCTAAGGTCAAAGCCAGGCCCATTCCAAAAAATATATTTTGATACGCTAATCATATATATATTGTATGTAAGAATAGATATTAGTAAGCACAATAGCGTTACAATTGATAAATGAACTACTGATGAAAATATTATTATTATTTTCATCAAGTGATTGTATTGAAGTGAATGATGAAGTGAAGTAATTAAATATCAATTTCATATTCTATTTTAAAAAATATCTACTAATATTTATGTTTATAATATAATAAAACGGTTAAGATATTTTATAATACATACAACTTTCGATGTCGAACAACAGAAAGAAAATCACTGCACTATCTACGGGCATCTACGGTGTCATGCGTCAAAACACATGCAATTTTAAAAAGCTGAAGTGTTATTCCACACTTAAGAAAGAAAACATATAAATATATATTTTACATAAGCTTGTAGCATCAAATAGTATTAGAGTTCTGTGGAGCACCGACCTTATGTACACACTGTGAACTCTTACTTTATAAGTTTTATACTCCGAATTAATTTATTTTAGGTCTCGTAATGGACTCGGGATCTTAAAAAACATATTAAAAGTACCGAATCGCAGCGACTCTAACGATTTGTCTTACAAAAATATACGGCTGGTGTAAAAATAGAGCCTTTAAACACCATGTATATCTGAAGGTAAATTTTAAAGCATTTCAAATTAAATTGACGACAAGTAAAAAAGGAATATGGCGTTTTGATTAAAGTTTATAGCTGAGAATAATTTAATTTTATATTTGACCCCTACATTTCGGTTTAAGCTTCAGGAATATCTATACTATAAGCTTTATAAAATTTGTTTTATTATTTACTATGGACCCAGCTTTGGCTTTGTACGCTAAAACTTACTGTTATATACAGTAGACTACTTGAAAATGGAGCAAATATATAGCCTATATATACATACTCACAAACTAACACGTTTATATTAGCAGGATAGTAGGCAACTTGGTTTGCGAGCACTTTAAGACGTTAAATGGAAACCAGTTTCGTATATTTCTAAAATACAGCAAGGAAAAAAGACAAAATGGTCACTCATTAATTTCCCTCGTGACTCTATTTCCGTAATGTCCGAGCGCACAACTCGCTCAGACGAATTAAAACAATATTTACAATTAATTTTAGGAACAAAATCAAATAAATACCCGAAAGACTTAAATTATTTAATGAGGCGGTCATAGCGCAGTGGCACAAACGTGTGACTTTAAACACGACAGTTGTGAGTTCAGTCCTCACTCGAGGAAATTAATGATAATTTATTAAGATTTTGAGGCCAGTCGTGGCGCAGAGGCACAAAGTGTGACTGTAAAATCAATAAGTTGTGAGCTCAATCGACATTCGAGGTAATGAAATATTTATTAACATTTATTTATTAACGCAATGCCCCCAGAACTCGGCTGGAAGTGGGGATCGGACTGTGTTAACTCCCTCTGCCTACCCTGGTGTGTGCGGGATACAGCGTGAAGCTGATTTATTTTTAATTTACAATTTGCATTTCTTCGCTTTGATAACAAGGCAAAGCGTGGCGTTGAGTTCCATCACTCAATATGCGATGCCTCGTAAATTGCGCAGAAAGTGGGGAAAACAGTATATTAACACTAGATTCCGTCTGCTACATGCGGGACTTTAGGTATAGCGTAAAGCTGAACGTTAAATTACTGTTTACCAATTACATCTACACATAAAAATAAAATAAAGGAATCTCTCTTTGATATCAATATTATTGTTTTTTCAAGTGCATATAGTTATTTACTCGATACCAAAACACAATTAAACAATTTTAAAGTTTATATCACGGTGAGAATGAAGAAGAACGTGCTCAGCTCAGCTCAGATTTGGGCACATCGAACGAATGGCAAAAAAAAATATGATGGGAAAGTGAGTGGTAAGAGAGGTAGGGGGAGACCTCGGTTGACCTTCGAAAACACAGTATCAAAGATACTGGAGGAAGGTCATATAAAAAGCATGAGGACTCCCCGGAGAGCATGTATGAAAAGGTTGATTGGCAGTGGACGAGGCGACAGAGGTATGTAGAGACCGTGGCTTTTGGCGCTCCTTTCTCTCTGACTACCCCGCCAGGGATAAAGCGTGAAGCTAAGTTAAGTTAAGTTTGACAAAATTGCCACTTCCTATAGGAGTTATCTCATACAAATGTTTTATTGACTAAGTTTTTTGTTTTTAATATTTAGTTGTTTGATTTTGTTTGTGAATTATTATTAAAAAAAACTCGAGATTGTATGATTATAAAAAAGACCACGATTTAGGATTCTCTAATGTTAATTGAAACCCTCTCAAGCAGCCACGTAGTGCTTGCAATTTATCAATTAAATACGATACTCAAATTAATTCCCAAAAAACTTAATACATATCTATTAATTAGTTTTTTTTACCAAAGATAAGTAAATATTTTGTAAATCTCTTATCCTTTAGGTGACTTTTTAAAGTAAACTATAATTTGTGGGAAAACGCTTAATTTCCGTGCGTCAATAAATCTTATTTAACGCGCCGCTCCATCTCATTTACGAACCTGTCAATCAAATGAGTCGCTATGAATATATTACCTACTAGTGTTACAAAAGTGGTAGTTAGTACGTTTGTATATCCATCATTCGGTCATACTAAAATAGCTGAAAAGAATTGATTATTTTACTACTGACCACATACAATTAGAAATTCTGGGGTCGTGGGTTCGATCCCACTCGGAACTCGACTTATGCTATGTGCGTCTGCCTAACGCATGCAACGCAACGAATACTTAACTGTGTTAAATTACCTAGGCTTAAATGTAGGTATGTAATTTTAATTAAATTTCAACGATGCCCTATTTTGAAATATATTTTATTAAAATAATTTGTATTATTTATTCACCTCTCAATGTTCATACAAGCACACATGCACTGGATTCTCAGATGGTTGGAAGTATCATCATAGTAAAAAGTCAAAAGTTAGCTTCACGCTGTATCCCGCACACAGCAGGTTAGGCAGAGGGAAACCAGTATTAAGAAGAAAAGTGGGGAACGGAGTGTCCGTTCCCCACTTTCTGCCGAATTCTGAAGGCATCAACGCCGCGATTTACCTCGACACCGAAGACAGAACGAAGAAATGGAAATATAAATTTAACTAAATATTTAATCTCCTCGAGTGGGGATCGAACCCACAACGGGTCACCCAACAACAACAACCCAATTGAAAAATGTGGGAGTAATTTTGAGGCCAATCGTGGCGCAGCGGCACAATGTGTGCCTGTAAAACCGAATGGTTGTGGGTTCGATCCCCATTCGAGGAAATGAAATATTTACTTAAATTAATATCACACACAATTATGACTCGTTAGTGTTCAACATACTGTAAATGTCCATTTTACTTGCGAACTTCATTGCATTCAGAAATGAGCTCGACGTTCATCACTACGTGACCTCCTTGTTTTTTGTCTCTTGGTGCATAAAAACTATATCTTAAGCTTTTAAAATGAGATAAGTTAATTTTTAGAAAAAAAACACATGCGGTTTTATCTTTACCTATAAATATAATTCAGGCACTTCTTACTCAAAGTAAGTACTGTAAATATCATCCTTCCTACCAATACTACTACTATTACAAACGTGACGGCTTGTTATAATGGTTTGTTTGTTCAACTTTAGCGCGTAAACTACTGAACAGATTTAGATGAAAATTTACAATAATATAACTTATACATAAGAATAACACATGGATTCTGTACAATTTGGCTATGAAATGCAGGAGGCTCAAGCGGACGAAGCCGCGTTTGGACACACCGTCAGACTGTAAGAGCTACGGTCGTAGGTTCTATTCGATCGGGATTAACAAGTTATAATTAAAAACTAAATGTTTGCTACTGCCACAATCACACATATCCAACAAAATAGTTAAAAAATAGTTTTACTTATCGTTTACATGTAGGTACATGTAAGTACACGTGGGTACAGGTGTACGTGGTCGTCGATCGGTACTTGAACACAGTCTTTAACCGCCGCGAGGAGCACTTAGCGACACACAGCGACCACTTTGTGCGCGCCGCGGAATATTCAATTTATATAAGCTTTAAAGATGTCCACCTCAAAGGTTGAACGCTGATTTAAATTAGTTTGCGTATAATAAATATGTACTGAGTTCGTAAATTTGTAAGGCTTTTTAAGTAATTTGCATCAGATTAGGGGAGAAATACTCAGTAGGCGAATAATAACTCTAATTTTGGTTAAACAAATAGGTGGCAATTAAATTAGAACAGCTATCATTTTTATAATGATTTTATGATGTAAATATATATTGTGAGTGTATTTAGCGTCCTCAAATGATTATATTAATTAATAAAAAAGATCACACCAAAGCGTCAATGAATTGTCTTATTTAAATAAGCACGGATGAGACATGGTCCGTCATATGATGCAGAGCGGCCATCATCACGCACCACCCCACAGATAATATAAAAAAGACGCGGAATTATATAACAGTGTTTGGAAATAAAAAAAACATATTAAACATTTTCCACATTAGTAATCTTTGTAATAATAATTGATGCGTAAACTCGATTGAACAAATAATGTATTTTTATTTATTTTAATTCTGTTTCAACCGCCGCATCACAATGACACAAAAGTCTTAACAAATATATTAAATCTATAATTTCATTTAAATATTTCCAAAAACACTCACAGCTCCGTTTAATCCGATTAGTGGTTCCTACTTAAAGTGAAACAAAGTGAGTAAAGAACGATGCGCAGTGACATCGCTTACCTCTGAAGACTCCTTATCGTTATCAGTGGGTACTGAAGGGGGAAACAAAAGGTCGCTCCGTCCGACAATACTCTCTATTGTGTGTAATACTTTGGACATAATAATAATATGCTTGTACATAAGAGAGGTTAAACCGACTTCAAAACTTTTTGTTTTAAGTAAATTACAAATTTACGTTCCCACGGTTTAAGTTTTTAGGATTTCGCTCTTTCTTTAATAACAAAGATTTTCTGCAAAATTAATTGTAATATTCGTTAAGTAGAAATCCTTTAAAGATCTTAAAGTGTTGCGGATACCCGAAATAGAAACTGTTGTTTTTTAAAGGAAGTAGTTATAAAAACAACAGATACTATTCAAAAAATGTAAGTTCTCTATGATAGTTCTCTACTTGTAGTGTTTCATAACACTGTTCTCTGTTTTGTTTCTTCTTCTAACTTTAAATATAAGAGCCTGCTGTATTTTAATTACAATTAAATTCGCATATTTACTTCAGCTTTATAGTATATTGACAAATCTGCTACATATATATCGTTCATTTGGTGCAAGTACGACGAAAACTATTTCATGAGATACTTAATAATTATTAACTTATAATCGATATATTAATAATCAGATTCAGTACAATAAAACAATATTAGTAAAGGCTTAGGAAAATGTTATGAAAAAAATGGGCAAGAGGGATTTGGACTCACCTACCGAGAGTTGAGTACCAATTTTAGAATTATAAGTCAACTGGACGTAGATACAAGTTATAAAAGTTAGGGTATATCCCGTAGACCTAGAATTACGAAGTTTTACAAAAAGTGAGAACTAGCTACTGCTAATAAAAAATGTTTTTCCTATTGTAAAAAGAGCCGAAGGACCACCTAATGGTAAGCGGAACCCTCTCCTATGACCATTTACAATCTGAATGGACTGGTGATCTCTACCGGCCTTGAGGGTAAAAGTACCTCAACACACAACGTTTGACAGCTTCCAAATCATAACGCTCAGGAAACACTCGTGTGAAGTGAAGGAATAAACTCGACGAGGTTACGTCCACCCAACTACTACTTGGCCTGCTCCAAAGAGGATTCAGACACAAACTCTCTGTTCAAACACATTCTCTGTTCTTCCATTTTACTTTACATATTTATCTTTGTCATTTTATTTTTTCCTTTATTTGTATATTGTTATTTCTCACTTCTCGTCAAATTTCATAACTGTAAGTCCACGGGAACACGGAAGACGCCCTAGACGTTTAGATTTCATACCAAACGCAGCAAAAAGGATGCATAAATGCGTTGTCAGTTAGAGAAAATATGCTGGCGCGCAGATTTGCGCGTTGTACATTGCAAGTAAAGTTAGCCTTATTTCGAGCCTACTGCCAATCTTTTTACACTTGCAGTCTGTGGTCTAACTTTACGCGGCGCGCCTTCAATGCTTCACGTGTCCAGTACCTCAATGTGCTCAGGGCGGTGCGAGGTAGGCCTCGGCATTGCAGTGCGTCAACGATGTTCGCGGAGGCAGGAGTTAATGATTTTTACGCAATCATTCGTAAGCGGTTCACGGTGTAATAGATAGATTCACGAGCAGCACTAACACTCTCCTCAGCAGAATGGCATGTAAAACGGAAAGTCCCCTATGGAGGCACTTACTTGTTAGTGCGTAGGAACTATGGAAAATGTGGAAATCTAAACTAGGACTATGGAATGGAATTTGGATGGACTGGCTACTATTAATATTATATTATAAATGCTCATATCTCTTGATTGCGTTGATCTAGACCCATAATGTTTTTCTGTGCTGTGAGGGATCGTAGACCTGAGTGGGACCTGAGACCTTGATACCTCTACGCGATCTCAATATAAATGGTCTTGACAGACGTATAGCCGAATATTGAGTTACAGAAACCTAAAATCAAAAGGGATTATTTTCTTTTGACATTATTTTTATGCACCGGAAAAATGATGAAAGTAAATTTTTTGTGGTCCTACGTTTCCTCTTTTTAGTCACGAGTACCTCTTGTAGACATGACTTTTTAAAATACTTTATATTGACTTGCTTGTCAAATCACACGTTCCCCTTTTAGGAGGTCAAGACAAATCTTGTGACATATTTTTATATATTAACATCCTGTAAAGGTGCGGTTGTCCAAATTTTTGTTGAACCAAGGCTTCTTTTGAAAAAACATAAAAATTTAATGCATTTTATTTATGTATTAAAAATACACACCGTAAACATAAAAAAGGAATAGTCAATTTTAATAAATAATTAAACGATAAACTAGATATGTAACAAATGGTAACAATCATTAATGTACTTAAGCGGAAACAATTCTAGCCCAGAACATTGAAATATTTAAATATTTTTTTAGAAAGAAAATTAAAATAATAATATTCATTATATATATTTTCGTTTTTTTTTTTAATTTTAAAGTAGAGGCCAGTCGTGGCGCATGAGCACAAGCTTGTGACTATAAACGCGACAGGTTGGAAAATGGATTACAAATTGTCTTAACACTAGTTGCCCCGTGCATACCCGGCTGTGTCCGGGATACAGTGGGAATATAAAAATAAAGTAGAGTAGAGCGCCCCGGCGCCACGGAGGAATGCAAACGACAGTGATACCAGCAAGCCCGGTAAAGACAAGGCAAGGAGGGGCGTGATATCATCTCGGAGATACTGTCCCCCGTAGCTCGCTCTATCTGCTCTTAATTAACAGATTATATTTATGTATCGATAACTTCATTATATGTTAACTAGCCCGGGTTACCGTTAAACAGGGCGCGGTACCGATACCGATATGGTTGGACTATGATTGTATTGAAATATTTTAAAGCAACCTCTATTTTAAATTAAGCGTTAGGTGCAGAAATTGAAAGCCATTTAAAGAAAACAACACTTACAAGTAAAATCTGTGATATTCCGGCGATATACACAATTCCGGAATAATTACAGATAAATATATGAAAATAATATAATTTGAAACTCAAGCAGCAACAGCAACAGCAGCAGCAGCTCGCAGGCTCACTAGCAAGTAGCTAAAAATAATAATAAAATTGTGATACTGATATTGAATTAAAACTTTTTAATAATTACTTTTATTGAAAAGGTACCTTGTATCAAAATGAAAATAACAATTTTATGATATTACCACAAGACTTGCATCGCGAAGACATTTATTTAGCTTGAATTTGGTTTTTTTATTTAATATGCGCTACAAGTTTTTGTAATTAAATTATTATTATTGTAATTGCAAGATTTCATATAAACCGACGCAATTACAAAATTCAATTGAAATAAAACCTTATAAAATATAGAACCGAGACTACTTAATTTGAATTATCTACTTGTAGTTTTAGAATTTTAGGGCTTTGTTTCGTATTTACATCATAATTATTAATATTGTATATACACGTTTACACATTATTATTTATTTATACACAAAATACATATATTACATACATAAGGTTATTTACTGATTATGAAAATAAATTAGCTTCACGCTGTATCCCGCATACAGCAGGGTAGGCTGAGGGAACGTAGTGTTAATTTTTCAAATTCAATTCAAATTCGAACCCACAACCAGTCGGTTTTACAGTCACACTTTGTGCCCCTGTGCGACGACTAGCCTCAACTGATAATGTCATTTTTGAATAATTCATTTTAGGATTTGAGCAAAACCTAATATTAAATTCCAAAAATTTCAAAATGGCTGCATGAACCACCCTATAATTCACAGTACGTGCTGGAGCACGCGCCACGACGCGCCCCTTCACTCAACAGGGGTCGCTTCCCCTACATCACTACAGGCCTACGCAATATATTGTAATTTACTAAGTAATTGATGGAATTGATATATGGGTTACTAGAAGGAATATGAAGGAGCAGCAATACGCTTTCAAGATATTTTCTATATTAAAACAATACAATATATTTGAGATTGATTCTATAATATATATAATTGAAGATATAAAAAAATAAAAAAATAAATCAGCTTCACGCTGTATCCCGCACACTGCAG
>DWAP01002470.1:0-13460 GCA_018230625.1 Heliconius eleuchia | reverse complement strand
CGGGGCCGTGGGCGGCGTTAATCACTTACCATCAGGTGACCCGAACGCTCGTTTGGCTTGTCTTTTCCATAAAAAAAAAATCCTTGAATAAGACAAAACTAAAGTTGTACATAAAGTCAAGCTTTCACAATTTTTGAATATGTGTATAATAATGTAATGTATTCTTGTTGTGTTGTATGTAATGTACTCTTGCTTAATTTATAACTATTTTCATCGCTCGTTATCTTTAACAAAGTACTGTTAAAGTTAAAGTACACATGATATACATATCATAATTATTCTAAAATAAAGTCCGCGGCAGCCTATATCCATCTCTTATAAATAAGTCGCAATAATCGCATTCGCAGTCGCATTTGTGACAAATAATATTTACAAATTTTGATGAACCAAACTTTAGTAGCTAAGCTGAGTCACAACAAAGCAAGTGGTGAATGAAACTTTTAAGTAAATCGGTTCAGTACTTTCAGAGAAAAATGCGGACAAAAATATATCGACAGACAGACAGACAGACAAGAAATTAAAAAAATATATTTTTGCTTTCTTTTATTCTTTTCAGGTGTCCCGCCATCCATTTCAGTCAAAATTACTCCATGTACAGACAAAATATTTTTACTGTCTTATTATATATTGAGATAAGCCTTGGAAATGAAATTTTATGTCACTAGTTTATTTCAAATGTACCACTGTCACTAACAATGGTAATCGAAAATCTGGAAGTTATCTGAACAGGCAAGGCAGTAACTTCAAATCATAATTGGTTGATAAGTGGCCGTCGTGGCTCAGGGGCACAAAGGTGTGACTGTAACGCGACAGTTGTGGGTTCAATCCCCACTAGAGGAAATGAAATATATATTTATTTTTTTATTTCTTCGCTCTGATGTCGAGGCAAAGCATGACGTTGCGTCTAAACACGGAATTCCTCCAAAATTCGACGGAAAGTGAGGAATAACACTAGGTTCCCTCTGCCTACTCTGCTGAGTTCGGGATACAGCGTGAAGCTGATTTAATTTTTTTTAGCGATCATACATACGATACAAAAACACACCTGCTTTGATAGCTTCCTCCTCCTTTTTGAAGTCGGTTAAGAATAAAGCATGTAACTTATTTGACATGGAATACTCGTCTATGAATTTTATGTGAAAATTATTAAAAAAATGAATACTTTAACTTATTATTTTATTGTATCAAGACAAGGTAACGCATAAATATCACATTAATTTAATTTTACTTTGAGTTGGCGACTTGTAATTTTTTTGCATATGTAATATATTCCAAGTCCCACAATTATTAGAAAACTTGTTATAAAAATTTTTAGTAATAATAACAATTTTATTTGGTAATATTCTGTCCAGTGCATGTGAGCGCCATTGGCTTTTAAGTGTGAAGCGCCGTTATGTCGGAGAACGTGTTCTGTCCACCATACTGCGCGTTCTAGCGATGATAGTGGTTGGTCATCCATTATTTTGTGTAGCTTTATCACATTATCATGATAACTGTAATCAAAATCACAATGGGCTTGATCATATAAACATTGATTTCCATTGAAATCAATATTGGGAAAATTTTGATGGAAAAAAGGCAACATCAATGTTAACATCATTGTTATCATTGCGGTTTACTTAAAATTTGTGTGAAAAGATAGTGTCACGCTATTTTACGTATAATAGGATAAGCAAAGAGAATCTAGTTCAGAGACAGTTTGTTTCTCACTTTCTACTCGAATTCGAGACATAATTTGTTGAGTGGCATAACTCAACCTCTCGTTCCCGTCTGTGTCACTTACTGTCTGACACTGTGCCACAACTGTGTCAAAGAAAAAAGTATCATATTGTAAAATATTTCGTATTTCTTCGGACAGAAAACGGTATTGAATTTCGTTATCCGACACGCAATGTTCCACATTGCCATTAATTAAAGAGAATAGAACAAAATGATGAATATTAGGTTTTCGCTAACTTATTTAAATATTAGATCCTATATATTCTTACACCTATGTCAAGCTCAATTCCGACTGTTGAAATTGGACCTTTGGTTCAAAAATTGACTTGATTAAATGCAGGATTATGCAGCACCACAAAAGTGTTTTTTTTTTCTAATACTATAATTTGCATAAATGTTTGTGTGATATTATTAGCCCGATCATACTTACTACTACAGTGCTTTAAAAAAATGTTGTAAATTAGACATTAATATCATTCTCTTTGAATAATATTAATGTTTAATTTTTATCATTACAATGAGCGAGAGATCATTTAATAATTACCTTGAATTGTTTGTAATAGTGTAAATAGCATATTTTAATTCTTCTTCAGTGAACGTCTCCAGATCTAATTTCATGCCTATTTTATGTATAAGGTATTGTTCTGCGTTATACCATTGATCCGCAAGCATCGGTACTCCGATAAGAGGAACACCTGCAGATAGGGCCTCGTCAGTCGACTGTAGGCCACCTTGTGTTATAAAGAGTTTAACTTTTTTATGTTCTGAAAACAAAATTTGATATTTTTGTAGTATACATATGTGCTCATGAAGCGAGTTAGTGCAGTGTTAAATTCTACCACACACGCAATGTCTTGAATTCAGGCAGAAATCCAAGGTCGGTGTATGAAGTAGATTCTCTCTACTTAGCTTGCTATTTTATAACACAGTGAACTAAGAAAATTTAAGTAACTGATACTGTATATTATTCTTTATATTATAACAGATTCTTCTCCGCCACCCTAGTTTTGCAGTTAAAACATATGCCTGCATGTTTTAACTGCAATGCTACATGTGATCCCCTGATCACATCACTAATCTACCGATACGCTTAGTCTACTTACATTAAAATAAATATATAATTATAAGAAATACAAACGTTTTCTATAGTTGGATTTAAACCAACTGAACAAACAATACTGTCATAAAAAATGTAATAAAAAGCAAAGTTAACTTAAACAATATGTCATGAGTATTTTATGGTTGAGAACCAATGTACTCGTTTATTTGTTACTTATACTACTTACTACTATACTTACACTACTTATGCCCTAACTGGCATAACATTTCTTCCTATACTTGTCAGTCATCATACGTTTAGTGATATTTACGGATGTATATACAAGCGGCACCCGCGCAGCTTTGCCCGCTTGAACTATACTTCTACTACTACTACTACTACTACTACTTCTACTACTACTACTATTCTTAGCGGGGTAACGGAGAGGAGTGGGAGAACGGAGCGCCAAACGCTACGGTTGAACTATGCGAATATTTATTTAAGTGTATTTATGAGAAAATATTATTTATTTAAATTAATTAACATGGTATTGAGGCCAGTAGTGGCGCAGGGGTGCAAATTGTGACTGTAAAATCGACTGGTTTTGTGTTCGATCCCCACTCGATGAAATGAAATATTTATATTTATATTTTTATTTCTTCGCTCTGGTATCGAGGCAAAGCGCTTCATTGAGTTTCGCCACTCAATAAGCAATGCTTCCAGAACTCAGCCAAAAGTAGTTAACCGAATGTCTTATAGCGACACCAGGTTGGCTGGGAACAGGGTAGAAGTGTCACCTCGGGACTCGTACTTTGGCTTGCGTCCTTCGATAGGGATGGAAACTTCCCTAGTTTAAGCAAAACACACAATGCGATGTGAATGCTAATAAGCTAACAGTACCTAACCGCTGGCCTCACCCACGGTAACGCACAGTCAAACCATAAAATGAACTGGAACTCGGACGGTGTTTGTATCGCGTATGTCTAGTGTTTTTCTTACCAAGTGGTAAGAAACTGCGCACAAAGTAGCCCTTTGGTAAGCCTTTGCAGTGCTCGTAAATCGATTTCAACAGCGAGCCGATACTTATCTCGTTTTATATATATATATATACACGCTTACAAGACAGAAATATACATAATTATATATATAATTATTTCGTTGATGAGTGGCGAACAAACAATATACAATCGAAACTACTGGACTTTGAAAGTAGATATTTTGCATGCCTCTTAGTGGTCCTTTACACTTCCTAACCTTCCCAAATAGCGAATGTACGGAAGCGTTAATTTGTTAGTGTTTCCGGATTTCTCGAAATTCTTAAATTCTTAAGAGGACGGGAAAAAAACTGGATTTCCATTTTGAGCCCTGAAGTTGTCATTTCAATCAGATCGTATAACAGAACCAGTCTTAGTAATCACCAATCCAGTTACGGTTATGTTTTCGCTTATTTTGAATTATTATTATATTGATTTTTTAATAACTAATATATATTTATTGAAACTACATATAATACATTAAAAACCTACCAAGAGAAAGCTTTTTACCTTCTAAATTTATAAAGAATAAAATAAAATTCCAATTCATACAGTGAGAACCGACCCCACAACCATTGCTATGAATAGAATATATTTTATTTTCAAATTTTCTCATACAGTAATTATTTTTAAATGAAACTATTTTAACCGGATTAATCGGGTATATTTTCTATTATTATAATTTTTTGGAAACCCGACGTTTCGAACACTTATATAGATAATAAAAACATTTAATTATATTTTTGTATATAATTTAGAGACCCGCCGCTTTATATATATATATAAATAAATATAATCCGAGATAGCGATATCCGATATAGAATAAATTTTACAATAAATAAATAGTCAAAATGAAATTGCATCAGAAACAAGATAATACGATTTTGTTTAGTAAAATGTAACCTAGTTTTTTACCTATTTAGTTGTACAAAATATGAGTAACTCAATTATTTATATATTTTTTACGCTTAATCTGCATATAGCAAGCAGAAAAAGTAAGCTAAGAGAACTTAAGTATTAAGTTAAGTAAGACACTTCGTTCTCCGTTTACCACCGGCTTAAATGGCGGAACTCTTAAAGTCAATTATGTCTCGAAGCGGAAATATTTCGTTCCTCAGTGGAGATTGAATTCACAACTATCACATTTATATATATAATTATAATATATTTATAATAAATATATAATTATAATAAATTTATAATTATAATAAACATATAATTATAATAAATTTATAATTATAATTAAATATATAATATTTATAATTAAATATATAATTTTATCTACGTTTAAAAAAACTTACTCAGTAAATCTGACTGTGGTAACCATTTAGCAAATTTAACATTTTTAGGACAATCCGAAAATTTGTCGCTATCCCATTTCCATAAAACATCATACGGTAATTCGGAAAATACTTTTTTAAATATCTTCAATTTTTCATCTGGTAGTAAAGATGGTTTTACATTTGTACCGAAACTTATATAGATGACTCCGTTCTCAGATGAATCTAGGTATGATTTTAGATCCTGAAACAATGAAAAAGTATATAACACAGAACAGAATCGACCGAATCGTATTAATAAAATCTTATAGTACGTAGTAACTGTGCAAAGTGGATACAATCATATACATCAATATTACTAGCGTGTTGCTCTTTAAGGTGTTATTGCTTATTGACAGCAAGAAAGAAATTTGACCATAAAAGTAGTTTATACAGGTATATTAACTAGAAAACAAATTAGAAACAAATCAGTAGTATGTCAAAAACAACAATACGAGTAGGTATATGTAGGATAATTCAAAAATCTTTAAATCTTTTAAATTATTAGTTGAATATTTGTTGAGTCAATGATTAGTTGAGCATTTTTGAACTCTTTAGTTTTTAAAAATATATACGTGATGAAAATGATTTCAATAATAGAATATATAAATTTACCTCAGGTAATTCTTTTAGTGGATTTTGTTGTAATCCTCCTAAATATAAAACACTAGGTGGTACAGGGCGATTGAGATCCCAAATAGGGCGAAGGTTAACAAAAAGCATGCCGACTCTTTCTTTTAATTCTGCCAAAGTTGGCATTTTCGGACCAAAAAGCCTTTTCAATGACATATTTTCCAAAATTTCTAATTCACCATAAAATTTATAAAATGAGTAATAGAGACTTATTTCAGATATTTTTTCCAATAATGTTGCTTCATAAATTTTTTGTTGAAATGCCGTAGGATAGATCAACGGATGTGAAGCGGCGCCCATCGACTCGTAACCACCAATTAATCCACCCAATGAACTAAATTCTATCACAGGGGCGTTATATAAATAAGAAAAGCTCAATGCCAATCTTACACAATGTTCAGAAAATACTAAATCAAATTTCTTCTCTTTATCACATATAAGTTTCTGAACTTCTGGTGAATTTACTTGAGTCTCAAAAATTACTCTTAATAGATCGTAAGCTAATTTCATTTGTTCAGCGAGACCATCTGCTTTACCCTTACTAGCTTCTACAAACTCAGTCCATATATTGTAAGAAATATTATGAACATCTATTTCAGTAAAATTTTCAGGAGCTCCGCCTGTAGGAAATATTGGATCTGGTGTTATTACAGTCACTTTATGCCCACGTCTAGCTAATTCCAGCATGAGAGGACGAAACACTACCTGATGACTTATTGACGGTGTCGGGAACACAGCTAATATATTTTTCGATTCACTAATACCAATAACGTATAAAATTAAAAATATTATATTGTACATAGTGTTTTTTTTAAATAATTTTACTAAAATATAAAATTTAATACACAAATAAAATTATACTTTAAATAACCTAAGAACTATATGTTGACCGTACCGCAGTCATTACTGAAATGCAAGATTGGAAAGACAGTAAATACATTATTTCAAATGTACTTTTAATATATAACAACTTAAAAGAACAGACCAAGACCAGTAGCTTATTCATATGAATTTATCTAATAAACGACATCGTCGTGGCGACACTGTTAAGTAAAATAACCACACTCTGTGGTTATGAGTTCGAATTACATTTTTTTTCGAAATTTGTTGGTATTTTGGTTATGTCCTAACAATTATATATCTGACAGCTCCGAAAAGAGTGAATATTAAATTATTTTTTGTCTTGAGCGAATGTGAGATACAAAAATATAACTTTTAATATTTTGTTATGTTTTTAGTGATGACACTTCCTTGTACACGTTAACTTACCACAAAATACTATACTATACTATAGTTAATACGCAAAAACTATGAATATATTTTTTTACAAATTGAATCGAATTGGACCTTATCACCGGTGATAATCTAGTTTAAGCAACATAAATATAACGGGTCTATTCAAAAACGAGCTAATCGAAAACTAAAAAAAAATATGTAAAAATAAAATATTATTTTGAAATATTTATTTAATAGAGAAGCCGTCGTAGCGCAGTGGTACAAGTGTGTGAAAATAAACACAACGGTTGTGGCTTCGATTTCCACTCTGGGAAATGAATGTAGCAACGACTAGTTAGTGGTTTGTTTCCAGCTCAGAACCCCTAAACACTCGCGTGTCCATAACTTGGCTTCGCATATACTGATCCACTAGGAATAAATCAATCATACCTTTCCCTTCCGCTCGCTCCCATATATACATGTGAATTTGTTCACATGTACACACACATATGTATATATATATATATATACAGAGAGAGAGAGAGAGAGATATATATATATATATATATATATATATATATATATAGATATATAAAATTAATTTTTTTTCAACAGTCATAAAACCAAGACGTTTGAATGGATTCATCATAGAAATAAAAAATAATTTGATCTTCAAAGAAATGTCAAGTAAATACATAGGATCTTCTTTCGTTTGAAATAAATCTATATAAAAATGCCTAAAAAAATCCTTTTTACGTGTACTTTGTAATAACTATACATTTACCAATTATACATTTAGCTAATAATATATGTAACTAGTTTAAAAACTGTACAGGAGTTAATATGCATATTTTACAAAGAATGTTATTAATCCTTCAAATCAATAATTTAACATTTAAGGCTGTTTCTGAAGGAGTAAATTAAATTATTCACTGACATCAGCACATTTAACAGAGTTTTAAAATTATGATGAGACGTACATTACATAGGTAAAAAGAACATAATATTACAAAAATAAAATTTAGCTTTATGTATATTTTATAAATATCAAATATCAACATTAGTTGTATTTTTTAATTCAAAACAATAAACAATTCTTATAGATATTACGATAATGTAGTAAACAAGTCATATTAGAAGTCATTATAGTTGTCAATCAATTCTGTTTATTAATCAATAATCATGTATTTTAAGCGGACGAAGCCGCGAGCGGCCCGCTAGTGTATAAATATATTAATCGAAAACGGCTTTTTACTAAAAACATATTATACAGTTAAAAATACAGATTTATTACAAACAATTATAAATTTATTAGAAATATAAGTATAGATATTAAGTTAGTAAGGTTGCTATATAATTTTCGCAGGCAAACTAACGCCTTGAGTTCATTCAAATGTCGATAACTTTTCTTCCAATATACAGATTTTAATGAAATATTACTTGCTTTATATTTTAAGCGGATAGCTGAAAGAAATTGGTGAAAGTTTTAAGTAAATCGGTTCAGTACTTTTGAAGATTAGCGTGATCATACATACAGAGTAGGAATGTGATCATACATACAGACAGACAAACAGACAGACATAAACGAGATTAAAAAAAAATATTTTTGCTTTCTATTATTCTTTTTAGGATTCCCTCTATCCATTTCAGTCAAAATTAGTAAATGTACAGATAAAATATTTTTACTATTTTATTATATATTATTGTGCAGGAGTGAAAAGATTGTGTAATTACTATTTTTTCAATTATTGTTAAACGTACAATATCGATACTAATGTGGTATGTATACTAATATAATAAAGTCGAAGATTTTATTTGTTTGCTTAAACGCTAAGATCTCTGTATCTACTGGTCTGTTTTTTTTGTTTTGTATGAAACATTCTTCAAGAGTGCTATAGGTGATATAACATTACAGTGTAAGTTTTAGTGAACCTTAAATAACGAAATAACAATAATAAGAATCGCCATCAAAGTTCTTTAAAAGCGTGCACTACAAATATACTTCAATATATGCCAGTACGTTGTATGATTAAAATATAACATTTTATTAAATCTAAATAAAGTCCGCGACAGCAGATTTCTATTAAACAAGTTACAATAAGACATTTTGTGACAAAAAATTATTAAAATTTGTACGGAGATATTTCATCGATTTTTATTTTGTATGGATATTGAAGATCCTTGAAGATCAAGGATTCATGAAGATAATCTTGGACTTATCTTCATAAATATAGTATGTGATTTGGAAGTATACGTTTCGCTTAAGTAATTAAAATAATTCAATGTTCTGTTTACGGGTACAAGCCTAGACTCGAGTACTGTGGGGGGCACCCTTCCACCAATGACGTCCTTTTATACAGCCATATAGTGTTGCACCTTCCAAGAATTACGAAAACAAGTTGTTTATGATTAAATAAGTCAATATCAATCTGAGGTGGTTTTACGCAACGTAACTTATGATACTTATATAATAGATAGAAATATATTTTTATAAAAGATATATGAATTTATAATAAATTTTAAAATTAGAAATGCAACAAAGCAAAATTAGGTAACAGTAATATTATATAGCCTTAAAATGCATTTACTTTTATTTAAAATTTGAAATATTTAAAATATTAAATTAAATGGTCCCGCTATATGCCAGTCGTCTGAAATAAAATAACATTCATGAATGCAATGTCTTTCATGAAGTATATTGTATAGTATAATAATATCTAAAATTACTGCCTATTATACTATTTTTTTTAAATGGATACACCATCTTATTAAATCCTTCCATATGCTTTTTCCCACATAGAAGAATAAGCAGAGGAAACTTAATGTACCTAAGTCACAACATCATGCTTTATTTATTTTTTGACAGTGGACGAGGCGAAAGAGGTATATAGAGACCGTAGCGTTTGGTGCTCCGTTCTCTCTGACTACCCCGCTAGGTATAAAGTGTGAAGCTAAGTTAAATTAGTTAAGTTAATTAGTAGTACTTGTAATAAATATTGATGGCTATCAAGTTAAAATTACAAGTTACAAAAAAAATAGAATAATATTTCATAAAAAAATATTTATTTTAAAAAAACAAATGAATTATTCTTGAATTCCTAATTTTTTTTTACTTTTATTTGGCTGATTCTACATTTTGATATAAAATAGTATAATGTAAATATTATTATTATTTTGACGATGGTTATTATACTCAAAACAATAAATATTAAATTTAGTTCATAGTATTCGGCCCAGGTCATATCAGCAGCTGGTGTTCGAAGATGCAAAGCTCCGCCATGTCGCAAAACATACTCTGTCCACCACACTGCGCGCTCTAGTGGTGACTGCGGCTGGTCATTCATTATTTTACGGAGTTTAACAATATGTTCACGATAACTGAAAGCAAACACTTAATGTTTGAATACACTAGAAATAATACTTAGGTAATAAAATGTCTAAATAGATTTAAATGTCCAATAGATAATCTGTATCTATTTTTTTATAGTAAAATACTAAGAAATCACCAAAAAAAAATTTAAATTTAAAACTATAATTGGAACAATCTATACCTACCTATTGTCTTTAATAACAGTATGAATAGCATTTGTCAATATTTCCTCTGTAAGAGTTTCCATGAGAAGTTTCTTTCCAATTTTAAGGTGTTCATATTGTTCAGCATTAAACCATTGATCACCAAGCATGGGTATAGCGACAAGAGGTACACCAGCTGTTAAAGCCTCATCGGTTGATTGCAGACCCCCTTGAGTTATAAATAGCTTAACATTTGGATGACCTAAAAAAAAAATAGCGTTACATTTTCTTATCAGTATTCTTACTTTCATCAGTTCAATTCCTTTTCATTTTTCTATTTCATTCTTTTACTATATTTAGACTCGTTTTATGATACTAACCGAATATTTCGTCACTCTTCGGTCAAATACACCAGGTACTTATCTTTATATTTAAAAAAAAAATCTACTACTATTTTTAAGTACTCTATATATTAAGTATTTGAAAAAAACTACTGCAACGAGGAAAATAAATTTTTACTTACGCAATAAATCTGACTGTGGAAGCCATTGTGATATTTTCATATTTGGACTACGCCCCGGAAGTTCATCTTTTTCCCATTTAAATATAATATCATATTTCAATTTGGCGAAAACATTAATAATTATTTGCAATTTTTCAGGTGGAAACAAAGATGGTCTGACGTTCGTGCCAAAACTTACATATATAACTCCATCTTTAGAGGAATCAAGATAGCTTTTTAGTTCCTGAAATTATTTAAATAACTTATTCTATAAAATATTGAAGTGTGTTAATAGTTTATAATTCAATAAAACGTGTAGTTTTTATTGCTTCTTGTTGTTTAATGATGTTTTACAACGATAAGTGTATTTTTTGCAAATAGAAAAAAATCCTTAAAAATTTCTCGATCTTTAAATGATTTAACTTTATACTCATCTCTATTCGTTTTATTCGCATACAGTAAAATTTTGTGACATTTGCAAAATATTTCTTGCGCTTTTCAAATATTGCATAAAAGAAAATATTTAGATTTTTGGTTTTGTTGTTGTCTATTACTTTTATGGTAATAAATAATACGAAATCAGTCGTGGCGCAAGGGCGCATGTGTTTATATTTTGATTTCTTCGCTCTGGTGTTGAGGCAAAGCGCGGCGCTGAGTTCCGCCACTCAACACGCAAGAAGTCCAGAATTCGGCAGAAAATGGGGGACGCAGTATCTAAACATTAGGCTTCTTCAGCAGGGTTGCTGTGTGCGGGAAAAAGGTTTTTAATTTATAAATAATACTTAAATTATAATGTACCCCTTACCTGTGGTAAAGGATTTTGCTCCTTTTGGTGTAACCCACCTAAATATATGACATTTGGTGGTATTGGTCGATTATTGTCCCATATAGGATGCACATTTAAAAATAACATGTGAACATTTTTTTCTAATTCAGAAACATCTGGTATATTAGATCCAAAATATTTCTTCAATTTTTCCTTTTGTTTAGGCTCCTTATTTAATAAAATTTGATCGGATTTAAAATAGAGGTGTAAATTTGATATTTTTTCCCAAACTGTTAAGTTGAAAATCCTTTGGTTTAGTGGATTAGAGTAAATGAGTGGATGTATGGGTGCGCCCACCATCTCAAAATCTCCAAAAATACCACTTAAGGAGCTAAATGAAATAGCAGGTACTTTATATAAATAAGAAAATAACAACGCTGTCTTTAATGCTGATTCAACAAATATTAGATCAAATTTTCTATTTTTATCTTTTAGCAACTTTTGTACTTTAGCAGATTTAAGTTGCTCTTCGAATACATTTAATAACAAGTCAGGTACAAGACTCATTAATTTTATTTGGTCGCTTACGTTCCCATTTTCTTCAATAAATTTATGCCATAGTGCATAAGATATATCATGAACGTCTATTTCTGTAAAATTTGGCGGCGTTTTTCCTTCAGGGAATGCTGGGTCAGGGGTAATCACAGTTACTTCGTGGCCTCGTTTAGCCAATTCTATCATAACAGGACGAAACACCACTTGATGACTTATCGAAGGAATTGGAAACACTCCAAGTATCTTTGCAGCCAGGTTCCCGTAAACAAAAAATAAAAAGCAAATAAATAATAATATTGTCGACATTATAACGCAGGTAATTTTAAAACTACCTTCTATAGTTCCGGGGTCCTTTATAAGAAAACTGTGAAGTGGGTAGGTATATGATAACAGTATCTGTGATAATAATAATGCATTGTAATGGCGCTACAAGTGTATACTTGAATTATGTTTTAACTGATCTTACAGTTCTTGATTTAATTTTATCTCTTAAAGTAAAAATATATAAACTTTTGCCTTTGAAAATAAATTAAAATATTAAATTTGTAATTATTGTGTATAAATCATTTCTTCAAAATTATCTTATACCGTCGATATTCTTATACATTTTTTACAACTTATTTATGTATGTCGTTAGCATCTATCAAATTTCCACTACAAAAATGTAATTACTTAGAATTATCATTCAGCAAGAGAAAATGATATTTATTAAAGACTAGCGACCCGCTCGCGGCTTCGCCCTCTTTAATTACTGAATTATTTAAGTATTTATTATAATGTACCTATGTTTGCATAGCACTTAAGATTACTAATATGAACATTATTTAAACCTTAATGCAAACCGCATTTTCGAAGTCGTCTGACGTTTGACCTAGGGCGGCTGGGTATGCCACGAAGTGCTGCTCCTTAAGTTTAAGTGACCCGATACATTGACGCAACGGAATGTGTTGGATGCGAGACGACCAATGTGTACCTCCAGGCTTTCTATCTTTGTGTTGCGGTGATGCATGGTGTTCCACACGCAGTATGGCGCCTGCTTCACTTGACGGAGGATGAGGTTCGGGACGACCTGCAGGATTTCCCGTTGAGTGATACTCGCTAGAGCGTTGTAATGCTGCCCTGGGGAACAACGGCAGCGATCGAGTCGCTGCTAGACCTCGAACTC
>DWAP01002469.1:0-13462 GCA_018230625.1 Heliconius eleuchia | reverse complement strand
TGAGTTCTGCCACTCAACACGCAATGCCTCCAGAATTCGGCAGAAAGTGGGGAAACACTAGGTTCCCTCTGCCTACCCTGTTGTGTGCGGGATACAGGGTGAAGCTGATTTTTTTAATTCATTTTAGAAATTGAGTCCTTTCATTCGATATCTATGTTAGGTGGTTTGTGAAAAACTTTGTAATCTTCCATTTTGTTGCAGCGGTCATTTTGTGTTAACAATATTAATTATATGGAATTTCATTGTCATCAAAATTTTTGTTGTTATTTAAATTTTAACAACACGGTATTTCAATTCAAAGCTTATTAAATGATAGAAAAGTAATCATATAATGATATTAATACTGCGAGTTTTTACATACTTTCAGTTCTTATATTAATTTCTCTGCCTCTCTTTTATTACATCTTGTCTTATACTTATTAAGAAGACGTATAAAAATTTAAAGGTAGGCTAAAAATAAATCAGCTTCACGCTGTTTGTCCCGCTGTGTTAACTTTGCCTCGACACCAGAGCGAAGAAATGAAAATATAAATTAAAGTAAATATTTAATTTTCTCGAGTGGGGATCGAACCCACAACCAGTCGCATTTTCACGCACACTTTATGCCTTCATTTAACACAATTAAAATAAAATACCATTAAATCCAAGAACGTGTCCCACGTCACGAATATATGGTTGTACGATTAATTTATGTACAAAACAAAGCTAATAACGACTTCCTCATACGTATAGTTACTACAACAATTAGAAAAAAGTGACTTCCTTTCTCTCCTTTTTATCTCTTTCCCGTACAAAAGAATATCTGTACAATTCAACATCTCCATTCACGCCACTGTAAAAGCGTCGTAAATCATCCGACTTGGCCCTAGTGGTTGTTAGAAAGGATCATTAAAACTAGAGTGTTACTAGGGCATTCACACTGCCAACTGGCTATGGTACAGGCATTTGTATATGTAGAAAGAAAATATAAAAATATGGAGAATTTATGTTTTGGGATTAGAAAAGAAATCTCATGTGGTTATAAGAAACTGTATGTTTTTCTATTAAAATTCAAAATTCTACATTCGCATTTACTTTATTATGAATTATTACATAAGTAGGCAGTTAAAACGTTATATTTTAGTTATTGTGAATTAAGAAAGCCTTAGGGCCGGATTCACCGGTTACGAATGAAGTTTCAGATAGTCATCTAATAATTAATACTATCTCACAGACAGCGGATGAAAATACAAAATAACTGTTTCTTATATTTTCGAGAATAATTTTCTTATTCGAAATAATAGTAGGTAGCCATTAATAAGATTTGTTACAATTTTAAATTACATATAAGTATGTAAAAATTAAATACATCATTTGTCAAATATATATATCAGATATTGATTACTATTCGAGACCTGTGAAACCAAAAATTAGAGATTATCTGGTAGTTATGGCTATCCTGGATTTTAACCGCCAGTGGTGAAACTGGCCTTTTAAACTCTTTAAATATTTTCGTATCTAGACCATAAAAATTATAAACTTATTGTAGAACACTAGGTAAAACATACTAAATATGGCAGACTTTTCAGCCCATGTATGTATATAACCGTAATATGTTTTATAAAATCGACATTTTTTAGATATTTATTATAAAAAATTGGCAATATAGAAAAAAGAGTACATATAGTCATATGGAATGATATAGTATTTTTTCATACGTAATTTTTATCATTTGAAAAAATGTCATACTAATACTTAAATGAATGCTAATTAATTATATAAACCTAATAAAGTAAGTGGAAAACGGAATTGTCTTAAAGAGAACGGAGTGCCTTAACACTGGGTTACACGAACCCTACATTGCTATGTGCGGGATACAGCGTGAAACAAAAAATATACAAACCAACAACTTTGTAATAAAGTCTAATAGGAGGAATAGAAATTACAAAATACATTATCCTCGACATGTCCCATACAAAGTAAGTCACGAATATGACACACGCACGAGGCAGTTATGGTAATCTAAATTAAAATGATTATTTAACATGGCTCACCTAAATAAGGAGTCACTGGTTAACAGTGCATTATCCAATTAGTATGTACTATAAAATAATCAGTTCACAAGTTTATGTATTATCTTCCCAGTATATTCCTCACATAGCAGGGTAGGCAGAGGGCACCTGGGAACCGTTGTCCACTTTACAGTCTACTACTAGAATCTTGTATAAGATAAACAAACCACATAAATTAGGTACTATTCGTCACTGTGTACGTAACTTAACCCCACATCTGCGGAGGCGTACAAGTCTACACAACATCGTTTGTAATTAATCACTAAAGTAAAATTCACAATCGTCGTCGTAGGTATATATGTTATTGTTCTTAGTCCTTATTAAAACAATGGGCTTGTATGATAGAGAGATTTATGGGATTTTGATACAATTGTCTGTAGACATTTGAAAGCAATAAAATAAATTGCTTTCTCTTCTTCAATGCATCTTTGTTGTATAGTGAGACGTATTTTATAAAATATATACATTTTCTGAGGCCAGTCGTGGCGCAGGGGCACAGTGTGACTATAAAACCGACTGGTTGTAGGTTCGATTCCCACTCGAGGAGATGAAATATTTACTTATATTTAAAGAGGAAAAGCTCGGCGTTGAGTTCTGCCACTCAACACGCAATGCCTCCAGCATTTGGCAGAAAATGGGGAACGGAGTGTCTTAACACTAGGTCCCTGGTGTGTGCGAGATACAGCGTGAAGCTGAAGCTGTATATATTTCCTTCAATATTTGATTCTTAAAAAAGTTTATGATATTAACATTAAAATAAGTAATATTATAAAAGCCACGAGGGTCGACGTAAATTGGAGACCGGAGTGTCATAACACCAGATTCCCTCTGCTTACCCCGACATACGCGTGAAAATAAATAAAAAAGCGAAGAGAAGCCAAAAAAATAACATTAAAGATCGAAAACAACATCAATAACAAAACAATCCCCACGTATTAAATTTTAAAGCGTTGAAATTTTATAGCTGGCCAGTAATATTTATGTCAGAACTATTTGCCATTACAACCATTACTTCACTATCAGCAATGCAGTAATTAAGGCCCATCTCTATATCATTGTCTTAAGGCTTAAAATCATTAAAAGATAAACCTAAGATAAATTCAAAACGTAGGCGTGGGGTATTAAGAAGTAATAAATCTATTGTAGCCATCATTTTCATCTTAGAATGGAACATGGCGGTTAGTTTTTAGGGTTCCGTACCTTTTAAGGAAAAAAAGAAACCTTTTTAAAATCACTTTATTGTCCATCTGTCTGTCTGCCAAGAGTTTTTATCTCAGGAACGCTTTGAGATATCGAGTTGAAATTCTAACCATATACTTAGATCTACGATCCCTTGATTTCCTGAAAAACGCGTATTTCGATAATAGTGATAATAATAGTGATAGCCCTTTATAGAAAGGGAATCAAAATTGAACGGGTACTTCTGGGATCACCCAGAAGAAATAAATAAATAGAAGAATAGTTCTAGGTCACCTAGAACTATGAAATTTAGCAGCTAGCAGTAATAGTACAGGAAAAATTCTGAACATTATATATTTGTGGTTAAATCCTACAAAAGTAATAGCCTTAAAAGGTAAAAGTGAAGTATCAGATGAAAGGGCTCTGGCTAAGGTAAGATTGGATTTCAGAAAAAGCTCGAGACCTCCAATATCGGAACAGAACCCTCCATGGGCGAGCCCGGATAGCGCTTGTTTTTTATTTAATTAGTTGGAGATAAAACATTGAAGTTGATTTATTATTCGTGATTACAGCTGAGTAATTAGTGAGGAGAATGTTCAATCATTTTATCGTGTCAATTTTGTTTGTAGAATGTAAATATGAGAGTGTGATAGGTTGTATTTCTTAACTATTGGCTTGCGCCGGCGTTTCTTGTATCGAAATTTTATAACTATTATTTAAAAAAAATGTTATTCAAAAATATTATAAATTTGCTTTTTAAGATTAAGATCGAAAACTTTTTAAATCACGTCCTCAAATATTATATTTTATTTATTTTACAAGGCATTTTTTACGACCAAACTATATTACTTGCTTAGTTTCAGTTCTTATTTATGTTTAAAAAAATATAAATTTTGTAACATAAAGCAGCAAATAAGGCCAGATTTAGACATCAAATTAATAAATTATAGCTCTCTCAGCTTCACGCTGTATCCCGCACATAGCATGGCAGAGTGAACATGGGAACCTAATGTTAACTTTCTCATTCCATTCTATTAAGACACTTCCGTGAAATCTTAAAGCTCCTTCACACAAAACAATAACCGAGTGTTACGATCAATTTTCAAGTAGTTATACACAATTATACCATTGCGGACGTCGTAATTTCGACGCTTCCTCTACACTCCAGCATTATTAGGGCCAATCACTGAATTGCTGTGCATTGCAGTGCAATACAGTCACTGCAGTGAAAAATATTATACAAGGTATAGTAACAATGCTCTTTTCGTTACCATCTATAGTTAACGCGAGATAAGTATAGTTACCGTAATGTGGCGTAAAGCTTGTTTGATAGCAACCAGTAGTTTGGTATGCCTTGAGATTACCCTGGGTTCTAGTATTAGGAGCTTAAGTGGAGATTATGTTGGAAATTATCATAGGGTCTAATATTAGAATATTCTATTATTCTTTTGAAATATGGGGTTTTTGTTTAAGAGAAAAAATGTAAAGGCATTCTCAATTATTAAAATATGTGAATTTTGATTTTGTTTATGGTTTGTTTTAAGTAAAATAAATCGAATTGATAACCTCCTTTTCTTACAGAAGTCGGTTAAATATATATATATATATATATATATATATATATTATACATATTTTTGTCAGATGTAATAGAGACCCAAAACAAAACAATAAATCTCACAAAATTTCTTTATTTTTCAATCACTATTAACAATAAATAACAAATCAAAAAATAATTAAATACTTCAATCTCAATTCAGTTAACAATTTCACTTCACTACTTAAACTGCCACGACCACAGTCCAAACATAACCCGTGGTTTATCTTGTTAGCAATACAATTTGTATGACCATTACACAACCATAATTCGACCATACATTTCATTTGGATGGTCATCAGCCATCACCGATAATCGAGACATCAACAATCAACATATAGATTGATAGCAGTGGGTGGTCCATTTGTACCTAGTTGGATTTAATCGATTCTGGTGCGAGGCTTTCGAGAATGCATTTGTGTTTCGAATTACGAAACCGAAAAGTGATACTGTCCGAAGATGACAATAGTTTTAGATGTAGATATAGCTATTATTAAGCAACTTTTTTTAGCTTCACGCTCTATCCCGCACATAGAACAGGAAACTTGAGAACCTAACGCTAAGACACTGCGTTTCCGTTAAGACACATCTGTTCTCCCACTTTCTGCCAAACTCCGGAGGCATTTGCCTCGTACCAGAGTGAGGAAATGAATATATTAAATGTTCCATTTACAGGAGGGGAAATCGAACCAACAATCTGTCGTGTTTACAGTAAACACAATTATTTAACTTAGATTAGTTTAATATTACTACTAATACTTAATATATTGAGGCACACCGTCATGGCACAGCGGTATAGCGTCTATCTGTCAAAGCGACAGTTATGGATTCGATTACCATCCGGCGAAATTAATGGAAAATTGGATGTTTTTAAACATTAACTTCTCTCCGCCTACCCTACTATATGGGGGATAAAACGTGAACCTAATATAGATATAGATAGAGAAAAAAACAATTAACCAGATAAAAATAGCAACAACCAGAATAGAACATTCTATTCTAGGATATGTACCCGTCACCACCTTATTTAATTGGTCATCGGTCTAGATAGGGCACAAAGCCCACATACAGGATGACATCGTTTATATCTCCGGTGGTATCAATTGAAGATAATATATGAAATAATCTTTTTATAATATTAGTAGCATCATGTATAAAGGAAGCTTTCATAAAACGACATGAGATATCTAGTGGGTCGGATACAATATCATACTTTCTCTAATTGGACTCGGGAATTATATGTAGTTTAACTATGAATTTTTGCGTGGGAACGAACCCACAACCAACGTGATACATCGTGAGAGCGTTATCCTGTATGTTCAATCGATGATTCAAAAGGTAACAATAGTTTATATTTTAAGAAAGAATATTTTATATTTGAATTTGTAAAATTTTCGAAATTGTACCACACCTAAACAAGAAAAAAAAATGAATTCAAAAATATATATATAAATTATAAATATAGCAGGTTTTGAACCCGCACCTTTTGGCAACCAGACAAGCTTTCTGACTATTAAACTAAACTATATATCGTATCACACAAACAATTTTAACACACACAAAAAAATACATATAAATTAAAAAAAATCACAGAAATAAAAAATTTACTACGCAACCGTCTCAAATATCAGTTACGTTCATAATTTATTCACATAGCAGCAACATTGAATTAATGACAGCCTCGTGTTGGTCGTCCCTTGGCTCATTATGGGCATGACCCTGGCCTTAAGAATACGAAATGCACTTGCGACAGTCGGTTTGATGGTAAAGTATATATTTTTTTTATTTTACAAATATTTTCATACGTTTCATTGATAATAAGACCAGACTGACCTGACATAGGTTGTAGGTTCGATTGCCTCTCGAAGAAATTATATATTTAAAGTATCTAAAGAGGCAAAGCGGAGAGTTGAGTTCCGCCACTCAACAAACGATGCCTGCAGAATCCGGGGGAAAGTGATGAACGGAAGTGTCTTAATGGGAACGGAGTGTCTTAACACTAGGTTCCGTAAAATTTTCTGACTAGTAATAATGACCCGGGTATAAATATAGTAAGAAAAATCCTTGTGGAGGTTCAATTAACATCACCACAATCTAAGCTATCCGTATTACGGATTTTAAATATAACCATTTAAATACATTATATTATTTTTCACACTTACAGATACTATTACATGTTTTTATTACAGACCAGTCGTGCCGCAGGGGCACAAAATGTGACTGTAAAATCGACTGGTTGCGGGTTCGATCCCCACTCGAGAAAATGAAATAATTATTTATATTTATATTTTCATTTCCTCGCTCTGGTGTCGGGGCAAAGGGCGACGTTGAGATCCGCCACTCAACACTCACACACACACACTCACACTCAATGCCTCCAGAACTCGTTGGAAAGTGGGAAACGGAGTGTCTAAACACTAGGTTCCCTCTGCCTACCCTGCTGTGTGGATACAGCGTGAAGCTGATTTGAATTGATTTGTTTTTATCCAAAAAGGCCATAATCTGTTCTAAATTTACCTCTCCATTCCGCTATTTATTTAGAGTAAAAAATTATCACCTAAAACGGTCACATTGAACAAAATTTTTAGAACTACCTTGAAATTTTGACAATGGGTGCTCTGTTCGATTGAAAAGTGCTAATAAGATGTAGATTGCATCAAGTGGCGCGGATATAGCAACTGATAGCGGGTTCAAATATTGACTACGACGACTTATATGTAGAGGTGAATTCAGAATTTATATATTCACATTTTTTAAAGAGGACTCAAGTATTTCTATGCTTTATTAGATATATAAGAAATTAATAGTATCGTCTATCCGTATAATTGTTAAAATACTATTTATATTTCACAATATAATCAATTTTTATCTAGGTAACAAACACTCTTTTTCTAATTTCTCTTCTCTCTCTCTCTCTCTTCTCTTCTAATTTAAATTAAAGAAAAAGTGTTAACCCATTGATTTCTTTTTTGCGAAAAACATTCTTGTACTTTAACAAATAGAACAATTTAATGTAGTGTCAATCCTCTCTTCGACAGTTTTCACAGTAAAAAAATAAGATGACGCCGTCGTGGTGCTCGGGCACAAGCGTTAACGCGTCGGTTGTAGGTTCGATTTCCGCTCAAAGAATGAAATATTTAATTTTAGTTGGTCTGGTAACGAGTTAAGCCGCAGCGTTGAGTCCCACAACGAAGCGTCTTAAAGCTAAGTCCCCAGTTAAAAGTAAAAGGAAAAGAAAATTAGATTATAAACTAAATCAAAAAAGTCAAAGAAGGTTCCAGACAAACAATAGGGTTCACGATTCGATTTCGTATGAAAATAATACCCTTATTGAAATTTATGGGCAAAATTTTGCATACACCGCAATGAGAGACGAATGGTGTCAAGTGGTCGAGAAATGTATATCAGATGATAGCGTGAGCTAAATTTGAAGAGCTCATTCCTTGGGAACTAACGAAAAGTAAGTATGCCATATATCACTTTTTATTCTATTGATAAAGTTAAACGTCGTATAAAATAATTTTGATAAATTTGAATATGTTGGAAGTCATGACGCAGTGGGATGAGGGTTGACTGGTAAGAGTGATGATTGTGGGTTCGATCCTCAATGGAGATATGATTATAATTACCTAAATTATTTTCATTTTTATATTTAATTATTATTATTCTCCTCGCTCTAGTGGACGAAGACACGGCGTTGAGATACGACATTTTACGCGCATTGCCTCGAAAGTTGGATATAAAAGTGATGACAGAGTGTTGTTTGTCTAATAAATTTATATATTACTTTTGCGTTAAGCTTAAATAATTATTAATTGATTAGAGTAAAGCGAGCGAGTATAAATTGTTAATAGGCATAACTAAGTTTTAGGAGTAATAAAATCATTTTATAGAAATTATAGTGTATCGTCAATCATTCGCCTTTTTTTAGCTTCACGTTGTCTCCCGCAAATAAAGGGGGTACGCAGAGGGAACTTAGGATTCTAGTGTTAAGACATTCCGTTCCCATTAAGACATTTTTTTGACACCTGTTGCTAAAATTCTAGAGACATTCAACATGTCTCATGTGTCAGAACATTCAACATGTGTCAGAACACAACGCCACGCTTTGCCTGGTTACCAGCACGAGTAAATGAAAATATTAAATAATTCATTTCCTCGAGTGGAAATTGGACTCATCAATATACCCTTAAAAAACTATATAATAAACTATGTCGTTTTTTAAGGGTGGCTAGTCAATATCTCGACAGATACTGAATGAAACAAATGAAACAAATACTGAATGAAACAAATATATTTAGATTAGAATTTTATCGTCAACTTTAGCTGATATTGTCTTATCTGTTAATAGAGAATTATTTAAATATTTTGTGATATGTATCATAAACGAATTATATATGCACATATATAAATATTTCATATATTAAGTTAATAAATCATACATTAATATTTATAAATACTTTATTTAATATAATGGTACCCAGGTACTATTAGGTAAACATTTACATTAAAAAAAAATCATAAAAGCAAAAAACAATGCAAAAGTTTAAAACAATCTACCCACATTTTTTTGTCAACTAAAAAAAAGCATTACGTGAAACCATTGATAGTACCGCTAATTATTCTTGGCGTGTTGGGACTTAAGGATCACATACATTAGTCTCAATATCTTACCCACTTAGAACTGAGTTCAGCATTCAAGTGTTAAGTAAGTACAAGTGGAAGCAAATATTACAATTTAATTCGAAATTTTAAAAATCTTCAATATTATTTCTTGCTGGATGCTTTGTACGAGGTGCGAGTTCGAATTCTGCTACGTGTTATACGTTTTTTTAAAAATGTACTTCTTTTTCTATTAAAACAATGCTTAATTATGAAAAAAAACGTATCCATTTTTTTTTTAAATCGTGGTTTTGGACCAATAATTTAAAGAAAGTTGAGAACGGTATAACGTATTATGAGTTTCTCTCTGCTTACCCAGCCCAGGAACAGACTATTGAAGTTTTATTTTACCATAGCTACACAAAAATGTTATAATTAATTATTTTTTTCTTGAAAAACATGGTGCGCTGTGTCTTCCAGATCAATCTCGAAATGCATTTAAAAATAACCCCATCATTAAAATACAAAACCAGCCCAAAAAAATATGACAGCTATAATTTCGCTTCACTAAAAAAAATTGACATAACGAGAAATTGGCGGTAAACGAGCTGTCATTTTACTTTTTAATTTTCAGACCAACGTGTCACGTTATCGTGCCAACATGGTACACTACGGTCGAAAAGTGTTGACTCGTGATCGCCTTGAAATTAAGCGTTTTAAACCTTTGCACATCGTGTACACGGGAAGATAATATTCCAAAAGGACGAAAAATTCTCTAATCAAAGTGCTCAGCTTTCCGCCACCACATCTACAACTAACTTTCGGGGCGGCCACGACTCGCCGACCGTACTGTATCACGCCATCATGCCAACATGGTATAAGGCCTCTTTAACGGATACTGTTAATCTGACAGGTCGGATGTTTTGACAGCAGCGCAATTACCTGCCACTTTGTTTGGCTCACTGTACCAACCGTTCACATCCGTTCGTTGCTCTGATCTGGGGCTTAAATTGACGAGATAATATATTGTGAATGCGAAAAAGGAATTTAAATTATTTTTTTTATCTTTAGAGGTTATTTAATGTACTTTTTAAAACCGTAAATGAACTCAAATTATTTAGTTAAAAATTTACATATTTAACGAAACTTGTTAGTGATACTGGAAAATAAGTGTATTTAATTTTAATTGATATAATATATTAAGTAGATATGGCATTATAAATATAGTTCCACTATTCGTTATCTGTTCATATTGTAGTAGTTCATGTTTTAAAAATCAATAAATATCAAATGAAGAATGTGCAGGCATTCTATTTACAAGGTTTCATTTTATTACAAGCACTTTCAGCATTACTTGCATCATAACATACATTGTACGAAACATGAAATAAAGAATATTTCATAAGTATCTAGTTACATAAAAAATATATATTTTTTAATATAGAGGTATCTCATCTATGGAAAGAGTATGTACATGTACAAAGTAGGCAATTTATAAAAAATATAAAAGGGTCAATGTTTATACTTTAATATTATCATTGTGTAGTAAACTTTTGTTTTTATTACACTTTTAAATTTACAACATATTCATAAAATAAAAGAAGCAACTATATTATATACAATATTGTGGCACAATGGGATAGCATCCCACTGTTAACATGATAGTTTGATTGTGTTTGATTACCATTTAATTTACTATGCAAAAACCATTTTGGGAAATGCTAATTATTTAGAAGACAAAGTATTCAGTTTAATGATTGAATAATTTAGAAGACACAGTGTTTAGTTTAATGATTGAATGATTTAGAAGACAAAGTATTCAGTTTAATGATTGAATGATTTAGAAGACACAGTGTTTAGTTCCCCTACCCATATTTAATGCCTCAAAAATTGTGTGAAAATTGGAGAAATGAGTGACATAACAATTGAATCCTTTTCTCTACTGTGCTATGTGGGCAAATTCATGAAGCTGTAACTATATTATAGTGGAAATTGTACTGTAGTGCATTTAATGTGGTTTTTACTATTCATAATTAATCTACAAAAAATTAAAATCATATAGTACTTTTCTAGATCTTTAAAAATAGATATAAAATAAATAAAACAATTTGTGTATTACAAAAAAAGTCATATAATAAAATAATAATTTGACACATATCATTTGATAATCAAATTAATTTTGTTGCGTTTCTGAGTACCCAACAAGAGAAGGCCAATGATGAATGGACGCACTTCAATATGAATGCACTCACTGTATGTAACATAGTGGGAACATTCGCACTTATGTGAGTAAACTTTGTTTAATATACTTTTGTTACATATTTAGAGTGGAATTGCATTTCATTTTTTTTATTCTGAATGAACAGAATCTAAAAATATCTTAATTAGGCAAATTGTAATGATTTTATATGTTAAATTGTAATTCATTCATAAATAATCTTAGTAACACAGCAATAAATAATACACTATACATATATTTAAATAACAAAACATATGTCTCATTGTCTAGGTATCTTCAATCCTGATATATGATAAATAAAGCGAAATAATTTTCTACCAACGTTATCGTTTATTGTGCGAAATATATTTTGTCAACGATGATAAAAATGAATACTGTCGTTGCTACAAACTTTTTTTTACTTTGACGTCAATAAATGTAGTTAAATAATCCACTTTTACCTTCATATTTTGATTCCGATTGGCCTTGAAATGTTTTCAATGTCAATGATCAATGTAAAGAGGAAATTGCCTTATATATTAAATACAAGATCATTGATCAATTAGATAAACGACAAAAACAAATCGTAATATATACTGAAATACGTAAAAAAAACTTACCAATAAATAGTATCATAAAATCCAGTAACACTTTTCGCAATAAAAATTTGGAATCACGATCTATCGAAATCGAATGTGTACGAGCGTTCGGTTTGCGGTCGTTTCGCTCCATTTTTACTAATAATTATTTATTTATAATTTTAAATAATATTATTTTGGTGTTAAACGATGTATTGAAACGTTACGAAACGTCAAAGCGGACTGAACGCGAGCTGTCAATAAAACACGTCAACACACAGCGCATGCGCGCGCCGACTGCGGCTAGTCGGCTACAACCACGATAGGAACTGCCGGTGCGTTCGGAAAGATAATAAAAAATATAATGAACATTATAACATTAATTAATCGCTACTAAACAATGTATTTAATAGTTTAGCTGTAATTGTAATTAATTTAAATATTTCAAGTCAATTAGATTAGAAATGTACAGTTTATATATATTTTTTTATTAATAAATATAATATTATTTAGTATTTTACGTTGCATGAGTTTGTTTGTAATATAAATTCAAAATGTATAAAGATATATATAATGATATAATTTAATTATTGTTTTGATTGCGTTAAAAAAATAAAAGTGTAGTTTAATTTGTTTAATAATAAATGTGGCTTCACATTTACTCTGCGTTTTTAATGAGTCTGGAAAACAAATGATTAAAAATTACATATTAAGCAAATTTTAAATTCTGTATTTTTCTAGTTAATTGAATTCAACAACTTTTCAAATGAAAATATAAATTTAAATAATTTTTTCATTTCCCCGAGTGAAAATAGAACCCACAACCAGTCGCGTTTACAGTCACAAACTTGTGACCCTGTGACTTGAAATAAAAAAATACTTTTTTATAAATCTGGTAAAATAGCCCAGTACAACTACAAGTGTAATTATTATAAAAATGTAATTGATCTTTTTGTTTCGAGGCAGAGCGCGGCGTTGAGTCGTGCCACCCAACACGCAATGCCTCCAGAATTCGGCGGTAAGTGGGGAACGGAGTTTTTTAACACTCTGCCGCACCCAGCAGGGTGCTGGGTGCGGGATACAGCGTGAAGCTGATATGAAAGTTCAGAAAAGCCTCCAGGTGCTTGATTTCGTTATACAAGTTATGATGCTTTGAATTGAGATTTTATTTATAACTAGCGGACCCGGACGCGGCTTTGCCCGCTTAAACTATACGAATATAGTTTAAGCGGGCAAAGC
>DWAP01002468.1:0-13463 GCA_018230625.1 Heliconius eleuchia | reverse complement strand
CCACAACCAGTCGGTTTTACAGTCACACTTCATGCCACTGCGCCACGACTGGCCTTAGATTTTTTATGATTATTTTTTTTTCACCTTGGTACCCTTGGGTTACATTATTGCATTTTTATAAGGGATCCCCATTTCTTTAAAGAATGTAATATGCTCTATGTTACTCAGTGAAGATGCAGCTTTCTAATGGTGTAAGAATTTTTGAAATCCGTCCCGTAGATTTTGTATGAAAACAATACAAACATACATACAAAAATATAAATATTTCATCTTTATAATATTATATCCTGGAGTAGATTTTAAACAAAAAAAACTACTTCAAACAATAAGCTATGCAATGAAGACTGAAACGATTGCATAAGTTCTTTATCCTAGAAGGTAAAGAAATGAAAATAGTCATTCCGTCCCTGAAAATTCTGTCAATTTTGGCAATTTGAGAGCAGAGTTATTAGAGATTTGATAAAAGTGAGGTTACGTTCACAGCACAATCAACCTCTATAAAATTCTGTCAATAAAGTATACTAACTTAGTGTAATGTACTTATTGTAGTGTAATATGTTATTGTCTCACGTAATTGAATTTTGTATTCTTATGAGAAATAAATATATTAAACGTTTCAAATGAATTTGTTTTTTGTTATTGCAGTAATTAATTGTTATTTTCATTATTTGTATTGTAATTATAAGAACTAATAATAGCGTTAAAATAATTAGACTTAATTAAAGTTAACAAATATTTTAATTTCGTACTGTAATCGATTATTTATATCATACTTATTTAGAAAACGTACACAAATTTTTGAACGTAGCGGGACTCGAACCCGCGCTTCCTGGAAACCGACCAGGCGTTCTGACCACCAAGCCTTAAGTTCTCATCAAGCTACGTCGAAATTTTTATACGTATATATATAACTTATTTATGTTGTTAGTATCTCTGTAGGGAGATTTCTACAAATTTCCGAAACCCAAAGATAATTACTAAGAATTATCGTTTGGCAAGAGAGAATACTATTTTTTAAATATTTTTAAAGTGTTATTTCACACTTAGGAAAGAAAAAAATTTATTTAGAAAACGAAAAAAGTCCCGCTACGTAAAAATTTTTATACGTTTTCTAAATAAGTATTGGACCCAATGGGTAGGTATGCCGATTAAAAAATTATTGTTATTTGTTTAAAAGATTGAACAAAAAAGAATTTTAAAAGATTATTCAAAAAATATTAGTTTAACTCGGTTCACACGTGACGGACAAATCAAGTACAAACATAAAAATTAAAAATACAGTTAACGAATATCACCTAGCGACTACCACCTCCTCGTTTTTATATAAAAAAGGATTCAGATAACAATTAATAATATAATTAATTAACACAAAAACCACCCCTTGCACGAAACAAACTGAAAAAATATAACTGGAAAATAAAGAAGAAATTCTTAACTTTTGCCATAAAATTGTGGCTTAAAAGATTAAACTCATTTGTTGAATTGAGAAATACGTTTTGTATAATGAAATATAAAACAAGAAGATCTAAACTTTTTACTTTTGTAACTTCTTCAAATGACCAAGTTACTTAAATTGTTAGAAGAATTAAGTGACTGGTCACTAAATTTTTTTTATCGATTCACAATGAAATTATAACAAATATTTTTAATGGAAATTCATACGCAAACTATTGAGGTCATCTGATTGCAAAACACACGCGGCGTTGTCTTCCAAGTTGGCATATTTGACGTATAATAGTCGTTAGTTTTCCAGGCGTTGAGTTTTGCCACTCAACACGCAATATTTCCAGAACACTATGGAAAGTGGGAATTGGAGAGTCTTCACACTAAGTTCCCAGGTTCTCTCTGCCCACCCTGCTAAGTGTAGGATACAGCATGAAGCTAAAATAGAAAAACGTGCTGAATAACACTTTAAAATGTAAAAATTATAATTTAGTATAATTAAACGGTTTTCAGTATTCGTTATTTAAGTATAGTTAGAAACTAACTAACGTCCAGACCAGACTAAGCGACGAGCGTGACCTAATCACAAGGCTATGAGCTCGTTCAAAAATATAACATTGTTTAAAGCGCCATAAAACACTGACGCCAAACTTTATTTATGAACGTAAAGTAAATATTTATTTGCATATAATTTACTGCGATTGTTAGTTTTTAAATGCTTTCCGAATGGGCATCGAACTCGCTACTACTAAATCACGTAACGTTTTATGTTTCACATTCATTACAAATAATATGTAGTAGAAAAATTGCGAGGCCGTTTGAAAAATTGGCTATAAAGTTCTTCAGTAGCACATCTATAGACTTAGGAAGAATAATTTTAAAATTGTGTTATTCACACTAGTTAGAGGGCTTATTAATGTATGAATAAAAAAAAATATATGATAAATTCTATTTTTATTTCAAATATAAATAAATAAATAAAAAACAACTAAATAATAAGATAAATTAAATAAATTGTATAAAGTTATAAGTGAATACTTGATCTTTATCAAAAATTGTGTTAGCATGGCGGTACTGGCTTACGACGTCACCGGCCACTAGCGCTCTATTCCTAAGTATACTACACTTATAACTTTTATTATTTAAAGAGTTTGTAATTTTTTTATACATATTTTATTTTTTTCACATGATGATTATCAGACAAAGAGCTAAATTACTAAGTAGAAAAATAGGTATAAAAATTCAAAGCTACCCTCAGCTATATACTGTATTAAAATTATCTAATTAATTTATTTTATTTTTTAATTTATGTCACAAAACAATATAAATTACTTTTTTCCCAATAAATCTTCGAGCAAATCCTGGTTACTCATGTCATCGTCTAAAAAGTTTAAATCTACCCTTGAACTCTTTTTTCCCGAAATAATACGTTTCTTAGGAACACTCTCGGTAAAAACTTGCTCTGTTAGCATTTTGAAGTTATTATTCAACTCTGTCAACGCTTCATCCGGTATAACACCATTTTTGCTGACGATCTCATTCAATTTATCAATCTCTTGCAATTTTTCAACCAATTTGTCACCAGTGTATTTATTTTGACTGAATTGTTTTACGTGATTGTCAATTACTTTACTACTTTTTTCTATATCCTGTATAATATCTTTGCAATATTTATCTAATGGTTTTTCTTTTTTATCTGTACAATCCCTTTTTAGTTGCATTTTATCTTCATCTGAATTAGAATTATCATAGAAAGAAACTGAACTTAATCCTCTTGATTTCGGTCTATCAATAACTTCGTCAATAGACTCTTCAGTAGACTGTCTTCTAACAGCACTTGATCTTCTAGAATTTTCTTCGTTATTCTTTATTTTATTCATTAACTCAACTTTCATGGCTTCCATTTTGTTGTCTGACGTAGAATTTTTATTAACAATACTTAAATCAGCCATGCCATCTTGAATTGTTTTGGCAATTTCTATAATTTCATCTGAGCTTTTCGAGCTTTTTCTATTTTGATTTGGTGTTGTGCGATTGCTTGTTGAAGTTCTGCTGGACATGTATCGTGATCGAGTTTCAGTTGAAGAGCTGGTATCCTCTTCGTGGGATAGCGAACTACTTATAGTACGCGAGTTCTCGCATAGTTTGGCTAACATGTTTTGTTCCATCTGAAAATTATATAAGAAAAATATACGTATCTAATACTACAAGATATCACCATAATTGCAAAAAAAAACCTTGTCAGCACACCAAATAGTAGTCATGGTATAGTAGTAAGGATACAACATATTTTTATAATAAAAGCTTCACACTTTTTCCATTCCCTATAAACAGCCAATTTGTTTTTATTAGACACCACGGACAAATGGCTCATACCTTTGGATAATACATTTCCTTACATTACTTAGAAACCATAGTCAATAAGTAAATAATTACAGTTCCATTTCTGAAAATATTTATATTAAAGGAACATTAACTTTTCTAAGGTTAGACAAAATACAGCGACTCAATCGGACAAGCAATGTTACTAGACTATACAGAATTGCTATAACACAGAGTTTTTTTATCAATAGACAATGTTCATATTTCAATTTTATAATTGAAATTTAAATTAAAATTAACAATCACACATTTCTCTTGTTAAGCGCAAAGTTGTAACCTTTTTTAGCTCCACGTTGTATTCCACGTATAGCAAGGTAAGCAAAGGGAACATAGTGTTAAGACACTCCGTTCCTATCTTTCCGTCGAATTTACGTTATAACGTCACGCTTTGTCTTATTACTTGTGCGAGAAAATGAAAATATGAAGGAATTAATTTCCCCAAGCGTAATTCGAACCCACAAACATCAGGCCACGTTCTCCTTCACCAAACCGTCCTCCTAACACCAAACTTAATATATCATTTAGTTTTTTTATGATAAATCAACATAATTCAGAAGAAATATAAAATTGCATACATTAGTCCTGTCCTCGTTTCCTTTATCTCTGCCACTCTTGCTAAGAGGTCGAGATGCACTTGCAACGGGTCCCATTTTAGTGGGCGACCTTCCTGCTCTACCAGCAGCTGTGCTTAGCATCTTTTCTTTTATCTGAAAATATTAAATAAAAATATTAATAATAATAACAAGAAAAAAGCCATAATTTATATGCAGGATTCGAACCTGTGCTTCTAAAAGCTCTGTGGTCCATAATAATAATTTACGATACATTTAAAGAAGAAATACTTGAATGAAACTCTTTTAACCGGATAAATCGCGTATATTTTGTATTTAAATACAAAATATACGCGATTAATCCGGTTAAAATGTGTAATAATCGTAAAAATGAAAGGACTTATTAAGAAATACTTAAACCAGCTTCTAACAAAGATTTGCGATTTTTAAGTACTTACGATAAATATCATAGTACTCATAAAGCGCAAGTC
This sequence comes from Heliconius eleuchia, assembly GCA_018230625.1. Lineage (NCBI taxonomy): Eukaryota > Metazoa > Arthropoda > Insecta > Lepidoptera > Nymphalidae > Heliconius > Heliconius eleuchia. The sequence goes on along the minus strand of DWAP01002468.1, from coordinate 8,596 downwards.
AGCTGATTTTTTTGTATTTGTTTTATTTCAAACAAGGGTGCAAAATAGGCTTAAAGTTTTAGTGTACCAAAATTCGGTTTTAAATACCAAATTTTGAATTCTACATAAATTTTAAAACTACTGCTGATTTGCGATATTTATATTTTCTACGTATTACATTATATTATGTAAAGAAAAATCTTCGTTCCGAGAGTACTATAACCGTACTGTAAATTTTTATAGAGGTCGTATCCCTTAGTTGGCTAAAACAAGAGAGCTAGTTCATTTTTTTATTTCAGGGTAATTATAGTAAATAAAGGCACTAAATTATATTATATACTTAACATATCTTTTACGTTCACCTTGTATATCACATATATCAGAATAGGCAGAGGAAATTTAGTGTAAAGGCAAACTGTTCATAAAACATTAATATTGAATAGCAGAACTCACCACCGCACTTTACCTCATTACCAGAGCGAAAAAAAAAAAAATTAAATATTTCATTCCCTCCAATGCAAATCGAATCCACAACTCGCACTGAATATCAATATAAAACAAAAAAAAAACCAAAACATACAATACCTCAATTATAGTGGACAATTTATCAGCATTACTTATAGCCAGATCTAGATCGTGTCTCGTATCTTTATGTTTGTTTATCTCACATTGCAATTGATGTTTAAAATTCTTAGCCTCTAATGCAATTCGGCGTTGTAATGTGCTTATAGTGTCATTTTGTTGTTGGACTTTGGATGTCAGCTCTGTTAGTTGGTTTTGTAGCTTTTCACGTTCTAAAAGATTCCTGTCAAAGGGAAAATGGCAATATTAAAGATATATAAAAGATAAACAATAACAGTATGAAATCGGTCGATATTTTTTGTGTGTGAAAATGTGAAGTTTGTCAGATATGTCGTGGGATTGGTATAGCTGTTACTATAAGTTTTAAAAAAAGCGAATGAAATGATCAAAACGTTCAATAAGGGTTTTTTGTTTGTTTTTTGTTTGTAGTGTCTGAAAAAAAATCTATTTTTCTGTTTTCCTTTAACATGTAAAAAAGAACATGTTAAAAGTAACAGGTCTTCTAAAGGGAAGACTTGTGTGGGGACACAGGTGCAACACATAGACCTGGACCAGGACTGACTAAAGGTACTTTTGTAGATTTTATAGGACAGCAATTCCACAACAAGAATTTCCTATGCAGTCATCAATTCTTCAATTCCTATTATAGTAAAGAATATAAAATAATCAAAAATATATAAAAACTTGCTGTATATCATACATAGCAGGGTAGCCAGAGGGAACCTGAGAACCTAGTGTTAAGATAAAAAACTATATAAATACCAACCTGTCCTTACTAAGATCCAATAAGTGTTCGTGTTCATCTTTCAACTGCTGCAATTGCATGTCTCTTTCCTTCAACTTTTGTAAAACTTCTTTGTATTGGTGTTTCAATTGCTTATATTTACTTTGCTGTATTCTCAGCTCTTCATTGTGAGAGTTTAAGATTTGAGGTAGTTCTGCGTTCGAGTTCTCATACCTAATTGAAAGTTTACGATTTAAAATATGTTTTTGGATGTGAAGTAAAATTATACTACTCTGGTGTCGAGGTAAAGCGTGGTGTTGAGTTCCACCACTCAAGACACATTTTCTCCAGTATTCAGCGAAAAATGTGGTGCGAGGTGTCTTAACACTAGGCTGGTTCTGCCTACCCTGATACATACAGGATATAGTGTGAAGCTGAAAACGAAATCAACTGTTTTAGTGAAAGATAATGAATAACCTTTGAAGTGCAATTTCTTGCTTTTTCTGCAAAGCACGTAGCATTCGATTCTCGTTGCTCAGCTCCTGAAACGAACAAAAATATCATTAAAATATGTGTGTTTCTATATATACCTAGATTGATATGTATCAAATAGTATATCTAGGTATATATTAAGAAACACACCGCACTAAGGTAATAAATGGATAAGATTATTAATATTAACTACTTTTTCTATGAATGTATCTTATTCTGAAATAGTATAATTTACTTTTCCATCTAAATTAGATTATATAAGTATAAGCCCATATCAAAACCATGAACTCTGTGCATAACGTTATAAACATTTAAGTAGGACAATAAGAGGTCGAGCTTTCATTCTGTTTCCTTAGTGTTAGTAAGCTAGAAAAATTGTATGGACATTACAGAAGAGATCGCTAGGCTATTTCCATATAATTTTTAATTAAGTTTTTTTTTGTTACAAATAGGAACATAATATATAAGAGGTCGTCGAGGTACGACGACATATTGTATGACTGTAAACGTGGCGGTTGTAGCTTCGATTCCCACTCAGAGAAATGAATTATTTAATGTTTTAATTTCCTCCATTTGTTCCTTTTTTCCTCCTTTTCCTCTACCCTAAAAATAGGTTTACAACCACCAATAATTAGATTTTCTAGAAATAGACAGGTATAACAAATCTCACCTGCAAATGATAATGGGCGTCGGCCAACTGATTCTGCAACTGTTTGACTCTATGCGTCTTCGCGGAGAGAACTCTCTGCGTTACGTATTTATCTCCTTTTATCATTGATTGTGATTGCGTGGACATTTCCGACGGGTATCGTTTACGTTTGGGAAGCAGATTTAGACGGGAGCCGCTACTGTAGACGCTTTGTAGCGAATTTCTGTGTGAAATATGTAGGAAGGGACATGTTGAAATTAATTTAGAATAATTTATAAGATTATTCATATATTTGCAAAAATAATTACGTTTTGATAATGAGTCTCAGAGGGGGCCTCGATGCCTACTCGACAAAATGAAATATTTATTATTTCCCGCTCTGGTGTAGAGGCAAATCGCGGCGTTGAGTTCCGCTGATCAATATGCCTCCAAAATTTGGCGAAAAGTGAGGAGCAGAGTGTCTTAATACTAGGCTTTCTCTGCCTACCCTGCTCCAAGCAGTATAAATGCAGCGTGAAACTGAAAATAATAATTTTGATTTATGGAGGATTTTGAATGTTTCTAGAGATTTTTTGAAATGTTATAATAGACACTATACTTATTAAAAACTTAAATTTTACTCAATACACAGAATTATAAATAGAGAAGTAGTTGGTACAAATATTTTCCTTCACGTAACGTTTTCACATAGTCTCACATATATACATATTACAGTGACGGTAAGAAAATTTTTATAATGATTTTAACTACATACTTCATTATAATCCACTTTCTGGTGAAGGAAGTAAGCTCTGTACCTTAAGCAAATCGACAAGTTACGAATTTAGACGCTTCGTATAAGAATATCTTATTTTTTAAAATTAAGTAACCATCGGTAAAGAAGAAAAACACGAGGCAGACGTAGACCTCGATTAACCTTCGAAAACACAGTATCGACGATACTGGAAAAGGCTCGTTAACAGCCTGCAGACCTCCTGGACGAGGCCAAAATGATATCCAGAGACCGTAGCGCTGGAGCGTGAAACCGAAGCGAAAATGAAAAAGAGATTAAAAAAAAACTGTTCCAGCATACCTCTCTCTCCTCTTATCTTCAGGTGCTAAACTCAATACCGACATTATTTAAGAAATATTATAATAAATAAGCCATTTTCAATAAGAAAATAGTATTTTGTAGCAAAATTAATAAATGTTTTCCTAATTTTGTCATCAATCTCGTTTCTATGGTAACTGATATGTCAATCGATGTCATATTTCTATTCGAAAGTTATGATCTTAATATGAGCTTAGAGCTTTTTAGAAGAAGTCAATTTAATTAAAAAGGGATAATCATAATAATTTTAAACAGTAAAAATATTTTCTTAAAATATTTTTGTATGTAGTCTGTAAAATGAAATATATATAAAATAAACATACACATAAAAATCTAATGTTACGACCCTCCTTTCTCGATGAATAATAAAAATGAGTTAAGAGAATAAAAATGTGTTTTCCCGTGTTACCAGAGCGTGGAAATAAAAATGTTTCATTTCCCCGAGTGGAAACCCAACCTACAACCATCGCGTTTATAGTCGCATGTTTGTGCACCTGCGACACGACGGTCTCGCAAACGTGAAAAAACATTGAAGGAAATGAAATAAATTAATGCGTTAAATATAAAATACTTTTATTTTATTTTGATGACTTTTTAAAGATGAAATATTCTGAACCTAATGAAATAATATTTAGAATATAAATATTCTACAAGTGTTAGGTTACCCTGCTTAGATGCTGGCTATAGCATAAGTAGAGGGAACCTAATGTTTCCCTCGCAACGCCTAATTCTTCGAGAGGCGGTACTCAATCATGACAAATATTAATTTCTTCAAATGGGAATCGGTTACCACAACCACCTCATTTACAGACGCTCTAACTACCAATAGGTAAAAATAGGAAAAATAAAACACAAACAACAACAAAAATAATATACTTATTTAACAGGAACTGTACATATTTACACTTACAATTTCCTATATCGATTTATTTATTTATTTACTTTTTTTTATTAAAAATAGTAACAGTTTTTTTATAAGTTAATTCCGTTCAACGGAATCTAAAAATATAATAGATACTTTCATACATACAATAAATAAATATTTTTAATAACATTTATCGAAACCGACATTTTAATTTAGACTGTGTGTACATATATCCGTTTTACATCAAAAACAACATTTTAGTATTATTCAGAACTACTACATAAGTTTATTTTATTTCTTTAATTACATAAAGCACGGAACTTATTGTAAGACACTCCGTCCCTCACGCACCTCAGCTTACGAGACATTGCTTAATAAGTAGTAGAACTCAACACTGTTTTGTCTTACAAGAGAGTAGAAATCTACTTCGAACCGACAATCGAACCCACCCATTTACATCAAACATTATCCTACTGTGATAAGATAACTTTATCTCATAATTCAATTTGAATATTAAAAAATTTAATAATATTTGCATATAGAAAAAAATGTTTTAAACATTTTTAACATCAAGCAAATAATTTTAGGGCTCATTTTCATTGGTCGTTACAGCTACGCTTACTTTGCACCAATTGATGAATTTAATTGTTAGCCCCCGTGCGGGGAATACCCACGTACCATAAATGGATAGCCTTTAATATATACTTTCGTTACTTGGTAGCCCTTATTGGGGAAACCCCGAATGCTCTATATAGATTTACAGACCAATGAAATTGAGGCTATATATTGAGATTTTATTAAGATCACAATTTATTTATAATAACTTCCCCCAGGTGAGAATTGAACCCACAGCAATAGCGTGTACAGTCAAACGCTGTGCCATTGTGACAAGATGGCTGTAATAATAATTATAGATTTTTTATATATTTCTATAAACATTAATAATATAAAACCAACTTTTAACATAGTAGGTATGGATATAGAAATAGTAAAATAAATTGTACTATTAAAGTAATTAAGAGGTACACAGAATGGCAGGTACCAGCGAGGATGTCACGGTGAGAATGAAGAAGAACGTGCTCAGCTGGTTTGGGCACGTCGAACGAATAAGTGATCAAAAAATGGCAAAACAAAATATTATGGAAAAGTAAGCGGTAAACGAGGTAGGGGAGACCTCGGTTTCGAAAACATAGTATCAAAGATACTGGAGGAAGGTCACGTAGAAAGCCCGAGGATGAAGAGGTCGATGACAGTGAAGGAGGCGATTAGTACATAACACGCGCAACAGCGCACTCACAAGCGCGCGTAGGCGGCGGGCGGCGGCGCGGCGGGCGCGGGCGGCGCGTCGTCGGGCGGGCGCGCGGCCGCGCTCAGCAGGTAGTTGCTGGACTCGCTGAAACAGTTCGACAGCCTGCTTCAAATTGTATTACTGCCTCTAGTGCACTTACTGTGTGTTCGATTACATTATATGGTTCTCATTTCTGTTTTCCTTTATGAAAGTTTCACGCTGTAGCTGTGTTCATAGAGTATGCACAGGGAATATACAGTAAGAAACTCTTTATAGTTAATTATGAAGTATTGAGTAGCAGTACCTTAGCCCACAACCATAGCGTTTACAGTAAAACTTGAATAATCATAAAAAAAAATCTATTTCAGACCAATCCAATTTCAAACCAATTGTACGACTGTAAACGCAACAAGTTGTGGGTTCGATTTCTTCTCTAGGATATGATATTTGTAATATTTTAATTTTCTCGCTCTAGTAACGAGGCAAAGCATAGAGTCGAGTTCCGCCCCTTAGCACATAATTCCTTTAGAATTAGCGGATAGTGATGAATAGAATTAGAACAGTGTATTTCTTAATGGGAACGGAGCGTCTAAACACTAGGTTCCCAGGCCTCTGCCTACCCTGCTATGTGCGAAATACAGCGTGATGGTTATAAAAAAAAGCATTTAATTGGGACATTAGCAACCTCACCAAAAATGAATATGGATAAGCCACATTTGCAAAGAAATTCAACCACAACAATAATATAAGAACTAGTACACAAATAAACACAACAGTTAAGTTGTATAATACAAAAAGTAATATTGTATAACTACCTGGCGGTCCTCATTCTTAGTGCTGCGCAATTTTCCTTGCATTTATAAGCAAGAACTTGCTTTATGCGACTGACTTCGACATCGGGGAAATGCCTGCTCACGTAAGATATAAGTGCGTGGACGCGGCGGCGGTCTAACGGTGGCTTAGTGGGCCTCGCTTCCTGTCCAGCTCTGGACCACCTCTGGCCGGTGACTGAACAAGTAGCTAATTCCATGGGAGAAAACAAAGCTGCCGCCAACCCTCGGGTCACTTTCCTATAGTCCCCCCATTTCACACCCCGCAGGAGCTCTTCACGTATCTCCACACCTTCACCCAACTTTATCTGGGGTGATAAAATTGTTATCTGACATAGGTATATTTAAGTATAGTTCAGTATTTGAGATGATTTTATTTATTTGTTATTTTAAAAATATAAGTTTAATGTTTGTCTTAATGAGTTACTTAAATACTTAAAGAAAGCACATATATCAGTTATCAACAAATATTGATAATTAATGACACACTATCCACAAGAAAACGTAAGGTATCTTAACCTTGCACTTGTTCTAATATCTTACCATTACACTGATCTTTCATTACGTCCTTTCTTTATTTCTATCAAATTCCAGAACCGTTCAACCGTTCACTCAATTTCTTAACTCCGCGCTTTGTCTTGACTAAGTTGCTAATTGCAAATAATTGAAATATAATCATTCAGCTGGCTGACTCTGCTGAGCTGACCTCTTTAGAAAATGAACAAATCTTACAAGTCTAGGTGCCGGCGCGTTGCGCTCGTTCTCTCGCTTGAGCACAAACGGGAGGGCGCGACGGTGCTGCTCGAGCCACACCGCGTCGGGCACAGGGCGCGCGCGCCGTCCGTCCCACCGACCTGCACCTGCTGGTATACGAATATATTTATCCTACAACTTTTATATTTAATAATAAAGTAGAAGAAAATTCTACAATGAAAATAAAACAAAATTTGAAAACAGAACTTTAAAATTTGTGTGTAATCGCGTTTTCATTTACTCGAAGACAGGACAAGCTTTTGATCCAAATAATTTATATTATGCTTAATATTTAGAATTTACTTTATCTTTTAATTACCAATTGAAATTACCACATGTATGTAAAATTTTAATTCATAAAACTAGAGATGCAAGAAAATTGCTTTAAATTATTTATATTCTATATCAGAGTAATATTTTAACCTATACACGTAGGTTTATAGACAATTTATATTAAAATATTCAGAAACTTTTCAATACAATTTTAACTCTTACAAATAAAACTATGAATACATTTATAGTGTATTTCAGTTTACACGTAACACCTGTAAATATATTTATATCCATGCAAAATTTATATTATAAAACTGCGTTATGTATGTTTTATAATATAATTAGATTTATAATATTTAGCAAATTAAAAGTAATTAAAAAGTGAATTTCCGAGTTTGAATAATGCAAAGCATTGCTTGAAAATACAGGGTATCTGGTAGCAAATTTATATCTTCAAATTTAAATAAAAAACTTTAATAAATGTCACAAAGTTCTGTTACGAGCATTGAACGATAAAATAGAAACGCGGATTTCCCTTTTAAAGAGTATGTTATCCAAATGTCTTCCGTCGAGTTGAACACACTGTTCAAAACGGTTGTTTTCTGCGCCACATGCTGCAAAAAACTTGGTTCAATTGAAGTGATTGCTCGACGAATATTTTCCTTCAAAGCCACAAGAGATTGAGGATTGTCATTATAAGCTCTCTCTTTAAGGTAGCCTCATAAAAAAAACGATGAGAGTTAGATCTGGCAACATCGGTGGCCATGGGATGTCCCCAAAGCGACTGGTCAATTTATGGGGGAAATTTTCCCAATGCAAATTCATCGAAGCTCTGGCTGTGTGTGTAGATGACGTCACAGCTTGTTAAAAAGAAATCCATAATCATGTGTTGATAATTTTTATCATTGACTCGAGAAATTTCGAAAAAAAATGGTCTAATTATCCCATGCGTGGATAAGGCACACCAAACAATTACCTTGGGGCAATGCAATGATGTTTCAATCGAGTGTTGCGGGTTCTTGGAGACCAGTAACGGCGGTTTTTTTTTTTTTTTTTTTTTTTTTTTTTTTT
>DWAP01002467.1:0-13466 GCA_018230625.1 Heliconius eleuchia | reverse complement strand
AGGTTCCCTCTGCCTACCCTGCTGTGTGCGGGATACAGCGTCAAGCTGATTTTAACGGGAACACGAATTAAATTATCATAAAATCCGTTAATACCCTTTACAAATTATAGATTTTTTAAAATACAATTGACGGCTGGTTGACGTAATTATGTGTGATGTATTGTTCCGATCGGCTATGATGTGTTAACAGGAATACTTCACATATTTTCAAAGATATTTATAGCCTATGAGGTCGTTCGTAATCACGTCGTTGTCTTTGGCACTATTTACGTTTTATTGTAGCAATTTAATAACATATCGATTAAATTTAAAATATAGGTAAAAAAAAGAATACTTTATGCCTGAATTTTAAAATATTTAATTTATTTATTCCGTGGAGTACTGTGTAATTACAAGTGCATTAAATTATGGCCATTGACCCAAATACATATTAAAGTTTACTGCGGCGCCATTAACAATGTTGGCGCCAAAATTAGATGAAACGAGAATGAAGTATTGTTACATTGTACAAGCCAACAATAAGGTAAGTTATTAATATATGATACGAGCTTAAAATATTAAATATATGAAGAAGTATGAAAAATTATATATGAAAAAAATACATAAATATGTAAAAAAAATATAATTATAAATAGATTACATTATATTAGAAGAATTTTTTTCTTTTACTTAACAAAAATATTTGAATTTATCAAGTTCGAATCGCAACCATAAAGAGTTCGCACGGCTATAAATTTAGAAATAATTATATTAGGTATACTTCGATGAAAAAATAAGTAGTAATTATTTAATTAAGTAGTCACTAAAAACATATTTTATAAATAGGGGGACCGATGACCTTGAGACAAAATTATTTTTATAAACATAAATCTTATAAGAAGTGAATCATATATATTGTTCATAAACAAAAGCTATGTTATTTTAGATGTTTTAAATATTCACTATTACCACAAATTCGTACATAAAACCAAAATGACAAAACTAAAATATAAAATTGTTTCTATTTACTCAAGCGTTTTTGTACCAATTCACCGACTAGACCGACCGATTCACCTAGCATTATCAAAAACGCGTAAACATTTTTGTATAAAGTTAAAAAATATATATTATAACGTATTGTTTATTAATATAATTAATTAATCACTCAACACATGCTAGATGTTTTTCTATCTGGTATAACAAAACACAATAGTCACTCATATCATACCTAACGTAAATGAGCAGTTTATTGATTCCTAAATCAACAGGTTTTTTAACAAAATTACGAAAATCAATTAAAAATTCGTTAGCACACAACACAAACTGCATTTAACTTGCATCGATGCACATACCGCTTTTGCCGACTGCCGGTGCACCGACCACAGCAACTTTCACTTCGGAGAGCGAAGACTTCTTCCGTCGTATGCCTCGGCTCGTCATGTTGCCGTGTGCAGGGCCGGCCGCGGCGAGCCTGCCGAGTGCCCCGCGTGCGGTTTGACGCACTGCTCTCCGCTTCGCTCGCCGTCAGCCCCGCTCCCGCCTTCCAGCTAAAAATATATGAAGCGACACCGCTCTGACAACGGCTCCGGTGTTAATGGGTCAAGAACTGGCCAAGATCAGACGTGCAAATAGCCGTGTTTACGTCGCGTCCAGCTTCCTGACGCAGCGCCACGTGTACAACGTCCGACACATTTGTACTACTTAATTTCGATGATTGATCGCACAAAACATCACGATCATTTGTATTTTAACAATTATTTTATTGTCGATATTAGATTTTATATGATATTTGTCAAATAATAATTATGTTTTACTAGTTTTGAGTTCTATAGAGTTTTATTTAAATATAGAGCCAAGTTATTACTATATAATGTCATTGAATTCGTTAAAACGAAAATGAATAGTAAGTAAATAGTTTTTGAAAACTGAAAATTGCGTATAAAAATAGCCGGCGTTGCCTGACAACTCTGTCATGGTTGCATTGTTAAAATATTTTCGACACAATATTTGGAGTAAATTTCATCAACAGCTCTATGTATGGAGGATCGGAATGTCTGGATGGATGCCAAAGTTCTCTTCTGCAGGTATACAATAAAATGTTCGTAAGTACTAGACGAATTTTGCACCGTCACAAAAGCGAATACGAGGCAGATAAATTATTATATTATAATAGTTTTATTTTTTGCATTATAACTTTTAACGGTTAATAACTTTTGTACTTGTGATATCTGTTTTATTTTATGTGCTAACAGTGTATTGGCCTGTCGTGGCGCAGGGGCACAAAGTGTGACTGTAAACGTGACTGGTTGTGGGTTTAATACCCACTCGAGGAAATGAAGTATTTATTGAAATTTATATTTTCATTTCATCGCTCTCGTGTCGATGCATAGAGCAGCGTAAGATTCTGCCACTTAAAACGCAATGCCTCCAAAATTTGGCGGAAAGTGGAGAACGGAGTGTATTAACACTAGGTCCCCCTGCCTACCCTGCTGTGTGCGGGATACAGTGTAAAGCTGATTTTTTATTTTTTATTTTTGTGTATTGATTTAAATTGCAATAAATTAAATTTAAGTTTTTTTTTATATTTGTAAACAGTGAGTCTCCAAAATTTCTTTACATAAATTTTCATATTTTTCATATCGAAATTCTCACAGTATAGTAATTTACACTGGAAAAACCGTTTTTGTCGTGCGCGTGTGATAAATATGAAATAACATTTTCCTATTAAATACGACAATTTTTGGAAATAAAATAAATAAAAATACAAAAAGATTAAAATTACGTGCTATGAAGTGTATAATAGTACTTATAGATAAAAATACTAAAATAATCAACCAACTGTCCGTAAATACCTTTAAATAATATTAAATAAAAAACCGGACAAGCGCGAATCGGGCTCGCCCACCGAGGGTTCTGTACAAAAAATGGAAGTCTTGAGTTTTTCCTGAAATTCAGGCTTAGCTTAGCCAGAGCTCTTTCATCGATTGGATCGGGACCTCACTTGAACTAGCGGCCTTAGTACCAAATTTTACCCCCTTTTAAGGCTGTTATTTTTTTAGGGTAGGACCACAAATATAAATTTTGATTTCCTTGATAGTGTTGAAATACGGATTCTCAGTTCTGTTTGTACAATAAAATTTTTGATTGACAAATGAAAATTTATTCTGTCAGCAAAATGGTACAGCGTGACGTTTGACTGTATTTTAAATGGCTATTTCAGATTACAGTCAGAATTGAAGTTCACTTAGGGAAGTAATAATACTTCAATGGTTTTTATTACCCTTCTCCCATAACACATGGTGTAGAGTTGAGTTGCAACTGAACTCGAGTTTTGGTAAAAAAATGGAGAACGAAGTCTCTTGATATTACATTCTTTTTGCCTGCCACATGCTTTAAATTTCAATCGCAAATCGTGGTATATAAAAGTCGGTGTGGGTAGCCACAGTAATGAAATAAAAATGAAAAAAAAATTATCGTATCTTTCTCGTATCTTCTCTTAGTGTTAAGACGCTCCCCAGTTTCCGCTGGTTTCTGGAGGCATTGCATGTTAAATGGCGGAACTCAACGTCGCCATTTGTCTCGACACCAGAGCGAAGAAATGAAAATATAAATTTAAATAAATATTTAATTTACGTGAGTGGGGATCGAACCCACAACCAGTCGCGTTTACACACTTGTGCCCCTGCGCCACGACTGGTCCCATATATAGATATATGGGTACGAACGTAAACACACTATCAGCAGATTTATGTATATTAGCTTCCGCTGTCGGTTAGGCAATTCTGTACGCGGAAATGCACATTGGTAGACGCAAACTCAATAAAACCTTGAACGGTCCGACATTAACGAGACGTTACGAATGTTCAGTTTAATATTTTGTAACATTACAGGTATATATATTGTTAATAGTGCAGAAAGTTTTGGCCAAATTTCCCGCTACCCACGCTGCTGTGTGCAGAATGTAGCGTTAAGCTGTAAAAATTATATATCTTATTGATTAATTAATCAGCTTCACGCTGTATCCCGCAAACAGCAGAGTAGGCAGAGGAAACCTAGTATGAAGACACTCCATTCCCCACTTCCCGCCGAAATCTTGAGGCATTGCATGTTGAGTGGTGGAACTCAACGCCGCGCTTTGCCTCGACACCAGAGCGAAGATAGGAAAATATAAATTTAAATAAATATTTTATCTCCTCGAGTGTGGATTGAACCCGCAACCAGTCGATTATCCAGTCATGTGACTGGATAATCGACTGGTTGTGGGTAAAGGCAATAACAGTTTTGATGTTCGATGACAACGCTGTATCCCGCTTATCAGGGTAGGCAGAGAGAATCTAGTATTAAGACACCGACAGAAACTACTATTAGATACGATCCGTGTCCCACTTTTCGTTCAATGGTAGAAATCAACGCCGGGCTTCTTTGCATTGGTGTCAGAACGAAGAAAGAAAATATTAATAAATAATCGATCGAACCGCCAACCGTTGCGTTACAGTCACACTTTGTGCCTCTGCGCCATGACTGGCCTCATAACACATAGAGTGGAAAATATATATCTATATCTATATTATCTAAAATGTTAAAGATGATAGGAACATAATACATTAACAACACAAGATAAATCAATTATTATGCATTTTACTTGCAGACTCCCTTGTAGTAATGGCTGCCTCCGTCTACTCTTAAGTAATTTAGGCACGCAGGAAAGTGGTTGAATATTAGGTTCCGTTCTCAACTCCTACTGCATATTAGACACGTGAAGAATTTTGTTCAATAACGTCTATAATAACCCAGCTATTAAAAACTTTTTTCTTAGCATTTATAAATAATATCTTCCCCTTTTACTGATGGTTTCATTCAGTCAAATCAGTTTACAACTATTTGTAATATATAAATACAGAATATTTATTTTTAAATTAACGCTTATTGCCATTATCTGATAAGAAAATATTAAAAAATATATAGTCAAGACATTTAAAAACGTGTATCATTTCTCCCTACGGAAACCTGTGACTGTTACTTAGGTACCTGAGATATGTAAGGAACAGTAAACAATTTATTTATTTACAACGAAATCTCCAAATAATATTTCAATTAAGAACATGAAACCAAAAATGAACATTCCTTCTATTTATTGGATTTAAGTTGAACTCAAAGCCTCCGCCAGCGTAATTATATAAATATGATTTTATCACTATTGTTATAAATCTTAACGATGACAAAGTAAAAATTGTGAAGTTTGTCTATGTGCTTACAGTTTTCCATTTTTATATACATTTTCAGTAAATACAGATTAATATGTTTTGTCTGTTTGCATACATTGTATCGTTAGTAAGTATTGTACAACATACAAACATACATTTATTTGAAGCACACACTTGATAGAAAACCATGATAGACTAAACTATAATATATTATAAGATAAAAATATCTTAGCGAAAATCTAGACATTACTTGCCTATACCTATGGGCAAATTAGCCTAACTTCATCTAAGGTACCTCAGAGAAATAAATAAGAAAGTTGTTCTTGATAAGCGTCTTTCCTGTTTCATAAGGATGCGAGTAGGTACATCCTCGTGGTAAAGGCAATAACAGTATTGATTTTCGATCGACATCGACGCTGTATCCCGCATATAGCAGGGTAGGCAGAGAGAATCTAGTATTAAGACACTCCGTGCCCCACTTTACTTTGAGTGTTAGAAATCAACGCCGAGCTTTTGCCTTGCTGTCAGAAAGAAAATATTTATAAATAATAGAATGGGGGTCGAACCTACAAACGTTGCGTTATAGTCACACTCTTGTTCTCTGCGCCAGGACGGACAACAGTTGGTACATATATATGTCTTAGCATAACATTTATACGTACGTTATGTTTCAAAGCACAAGCCAACGGGATGGCTGGCATAATCTTGTAATGTCTTAAAGGGGTAATGCACTTTTGTTTGACCACCCATCACAGATGAAGAATGTACAGCGTTATATACTCGTTCGAGTCTCAAGTGAGAATCGAACGCACAACATTCACGTGTACAATCGGACGCTTTCAATTCTGTCGTTTTTTTAATTTTCCTCAAGATTATAAAAAAATCTTAGTTGGAAAGTACTATTTGATAATACTTATAGCGTGTACACGATACCTTATTAGTTGCACGTAGGCGGCAACTCGGAGTCAATCAATAACAATATGACCTTCAATCTTTATTAAATATTAACTGGAATTTCATTTTGAACGTGATGAAATTATAAAACAACAACATTATTAAAATTCATTTATTTATTGTTCAAGTTATGTCGTACATTTAATTTATTTAGCTATTTACAGGTAAAATGCATGTTTATTACAATCCATTGATATACTTAACATCCTGAAGGATATCTCTTAAATTAATATTGCTTTAAATAATGTAAGAAGAGTTTTTTTTACATTTTGAATTCTGTTCTTGTCATCTTTATATTGTGTTCTAAATACATCTAAATAATGACAATAATAATGGTGAGGTATTGGACTGCGTTATGTAAAAAAGTATTAAGCGAGAAAACGGAAAAATAAATTAATGCAGATCGATTCTGGGCAAGATAAACTATGTATTCAGCTATTTTAGTGTTCAAAATTTACTTCTAGTTAACGTTAAATAACGAGTTGAAATCATTTGACGTTAAAAATTGTTAAATTGTAACAAATTTTGCCAACGATAAAACAGAACATGACTTTGGTGATGACTTGTGATCTTGATGACCTATCTTTCGAAATGAAAAAAAATTAAGCAAATATCGTTTGTTTGAATTCAAGGCTATTTTTACAAACGCCAACTGTGGCTGTACAATTGCGGTGTTCGTTAGACAAAATTGTATTGAGCGAGTGGAAGGTAAAGCAAGCAGGAGCTAGGAAGTCGTATCCGCTTTGCATAAACTTTTATATTAAAATCTACATCTAAATGTCTAGGACCTAGTTCCTTAATCATTCGTGTAGAGGAAACCAGAACTGAAGCACTAAGTGGACTATTAGGTACTATTTCCAATTTTCGAAAAAAAAATTTGGATAAAATCAAAATATGGATAAAATAATTTTATAGTTGCTAGTCATTGATTTTAATAAAATTAAAGAGATTTTCGTGTTATAAGTCAGCCTTAACACCAATAGATTATATATTCCACGTGGATGTGATGACTCATTTTCGCAAGAGAAACAAGTTAACAATTATTAAAATGCAAAAAGGACCCATTCAGAGTTTTTAAAATGATAAAGACAATATTAAACAGAAAGCACGTAGTAAGTGCAAGTAGTCGGACTCGCCCACCGAGCTTCCGTAACAATTTCAGGATGTAGAACTTATAAAATATATATGCACCCATTTTGTATGAAATGATCTACAAACATAGGTTTGTAATTATTTTGTTCTATATAATACTACTTGACTTTTCGGATCTAAAAACTAAAGAAATTAACATTTATAAGGATAAACTTGATCGTATATCTCTTTCAACTATTCACGGTGGATTACCTCAAGACGAGCTTAACAAGATACCAAAAATAGATAACGAAGTGCACCTGATTACGTTTTTCCAGTCTTTATAAGCAATTTTGATCTGGAGGAAAAATAATTTTGGCCCAAGTTAGATGATATTAAATCTCTTCACCTTATTCCATTTTCTGACGTACAATATTATATTTATATTAATAGAATCTCGTTATTTAGATGTTGAACCATCCATTTAGATGTTAATGGATCTTTTGATTTTGATATAGAAGAATATGAGAATAATATCTACTAATTGTGTACGTATATACTTTATTATTGAGTCTTATGTTGTTTTTAGTTTATTACAAGATATTTGTTTTAAAAAGTATATTTATTGAGTTGGTCGTTACTAGTAAAAAATATTAGTAGTCTTTTTTTAAATAGGAAATAAAAACTGAAAATATTTTTAGTTTTATGAAGGATAACGATTTATAAAAAATATAAAAATTACATAGTATCTCGTATTTAGCAATATATTTTATTTTTTTAATTAATTACGTTTACGTTAATTACGTTTAGTAAATTGTGTAATTTGCATTTAACATTACACTGCACATTATTTCATTTGAAACAAATCAAAATAAAAAAATTCAACGACAATAATGTCGTATAGAACGTTATTGATAACTTTAGCTAGTCTGATGTAGCATTTATGTATATTAATACATAAACGAATTAAGCGAAAAAATGGCTATATCTTTCTAAGTAAATTCTGCATCGTATATAACGGTAATTAATCTAGACTACATACACATCTTACTTGAAAGTAAAAATGTCATACAGTGTTCTTTTTCTTTGTATATGTCATATGTCATACACAAAGAAAAAGAACACAGCGTAATTTTTTCATTTGAAATCTGCGAAATTTATTTTTAAAACTTTCTCTAGTGTTAGTGTTTCTGTGTGTTTCGCTGTATCTGTTCTTAAACACAACGCTGTCCAATTTATTTGACCAAGAAATTGTAATTAAATTAATATATTAATATTGTAATACGTTATAATTAACTTCTACATAATATCGATTAAAATCATTAATCAAATAACAATCAACAACTTAAACAACACAGTTGGGAATTTAGAATGCAAGTTTATATCTTGAAATTTTTTTAGGAGTCGTGTAGTTTCTCAAACCAGCACACGCTATTGGTTCATTTTTGTCATTTCAATACACTTGTACTGTAATATTGCAAATAAATCCTTTAAATGAAAGGAAACTAGCACTATTTATAAGTACAAGCTAAAGCGGATGTTCACGACCTTGCCATAGGCCACCGGATGTTTACTAGTAAATGTAGCTATTATTTTACCACCCTAGAAGTTATACTGCAACTGAACCTGTATATCCAGTAAGAAATATTTATATACATAGCACGTAGTTGTTAGGTATATATATACCTGCTCCTCATCGTGAAGCTTACGACTTATCTTATCCTAGAACTCTCTCGATTTACGCAGGCTAATTTTATTGTCAATTTATATGACAATTATATACACATAGAGTACTTAATGTAAATATATACTTTACAAATGATTTATCGAAGGCATTTCCTTTTTAAGCACAATAGTAGAGATGACGTGTTTTATACAATTTTACTCACAGAAGCTTCGGTAGCATCTCTACATCTTTGAATTGGCTAGCAACTTTTTGTTTCCTTTAAATAATTTAGATATGTAACATTGCGCCCTAACCAATTGAATTCTTTACTGAATAAATTTCGTTCATTGAACAGGAACCTGCTTAAATTAATTAACATTAATGTAACAACTAAAAGTGGGACGTTTAAATATGTACCCAATTATAAATTTCAGTTTTATATACAAATTTCTATTTCTAATTATTTCGCTTTAAATGTATCTCTGTGTGTTTGTTTTCTAAGACATGCTTAGATGAATTTTCTTTACATATTATAAAAATGAGAATAATAAATAATATTACCATAGTGTATTTCAACACGATATGAGTTTTCAAAGTATTTTCAAAAAATATTTGTAACCAGCAGTGGCATTGTCAAAATCAACTTAAATTCCTTTTATATTCTCCTTATAAAAATCCATTTTATGTTTCATTTTTTCAATAGATTGAAAAAAATAATAATTTCAAATTAAGATCTTTTGAGTGAATATAATTGTTATCCACAAAAATATTGGTTGTGTAGCCAATAGAAATTCTATAATATATTTATAAAAGAAAAATTATGTGGTATATATTATTGTAAATTTGTTTTTGAAAAAATATGTGGTCACGTAACACGCAATCGCTTTCAGAATTTGGTGTAAAGCGTGGAGTGGAGTGTCTAAACACTACACCCCCTTGGCCTACCCTGCTACATGCGGGATACAGCGTGGAGCTGTACAAATATTTCTCACAGTGCGTGAAATAAATCAGAAAAACTGGGGCCATTGCCTGTCCCGTTCGGTCCCTTAATGTAAGGGGTGACGATCGGGACTTCACGCCAAATTTTTGGTTTTAATGAGATAACAAGTTTGTATGTAGTATCGAGCGAATAGTAAAAGTTTAACAAAAGTATTACATTAAACTAAATATCTTAAAGCATCAAAACAGTAGAGACAATTACATCTTATTACAAATGATAAAATTTGAAAATAGCAACTGTTAATATTTAATCGTTTATATATAAAAATACATTTAGTTACATACATAGCAAAATTACAAATTAATATTAAGTCATCCAATGTTAATTTTAGACAATATATCATTATCGGTTTAACTAAAAAGATGATAGCGAGCGAAATTTTTATTATAGTGTAGTGTTCAGACACTCCGTCCCCCACTTTGCATCCAACTGTACGAGATATTGTGTGTCGAAAGGCGAATCTGACGCTACACTTTGCTTACCAGAGCAGAGGAACGAAAATAAAGTGGCCTTAATAAAATTTGTATGTTAAGAAGACATTTTTATTTAACTTTAAAGTGGATCTACTTTGTGAATAAACAATCCATCATATACAAGAAGATATATATTTTATAATACACATTATATACATTGAAATAAAAGAAACCGAATATATATTTTTATAAATATAAGGAAAATAATAATAAAAATAAACAAAACAAATTATTATAACGTTGTTGTTGCGAAAAAAAACTTTATTCATAAAACAAACACATGTTTCCAAGAAAAAAATAAATTTGTATAGTTTCAGGAATACGTCAACATATTTTACCATATACCTTACTTTTATACAACTATATGGAATTAATTATAGTGAAAATTAAACATTTTAAAAAATTGAGACCGTCTTGGCGCAGCGGTACAGCGTCGGACTGCGATTGCAGACTGTATACGCGACAGTTGTAAGGTTGGGGGGAAATATTTTTATTTTCTCACTCTGGTAACAGCGCGGCGCTGAGTTCCGCCGCTCAACACGCGTGGGGAACGGGGTGTCTTAATATGGATTCCCTCTGCCTATACTGTTGTATGTGGGATACAATATATATCCTTAATATCAACAAAATATACAGTATCTACAAGATATAAGCGTGAAGAAATTAAATATGCGAAACCCGTTCAAGTTGCAACCTAACTTGACAATTATAATATACATACTAGGAACCTACTTATTTCGAGATTTTTTTTGTAACATACAAAGAGAAATAACAAAGTAATGAAAAAATTTTATTTTAAAAATATCACTCAACAATGTATTACTGTTATATCGAATTCAAAGAGCATACTCTTAATTAATTTTACAACAATCTAATTAAATTGTTCAAAAAGGAAAGTTCATCTAAGTAACAATTGCCTCAGATAGAAAGAGTAAATTGAGAGGAAAAACAAAGAAAGTAATTGCGCCTATTATAAATAATAGCCCGTAATAATAAAAAAAATCTAAGAAAATTCAATTTATTAGGGGCCATCCATAAATTACGTCACACGAATGTTATCTAAACCACATAACTAGTGTGACGTCATGTATTTTTCAATTTTACATCTAGAAATTATAACATTTCATACTCCCACCCCATCCTTGTCACACAATGCTTCACTTCGTCGACCCCCTCCACCGACTCTAACGTGTGACTTAAACTATGGCTGGCTACTTAATTTTATTTTTGACAGAAGAAAGTAAAAATAGCATTTATATATAATATCAATATTCAAAATTAATACAAAATATTTATTCTTCAGAAAAGTTCTAATATGATGAAAGAGTACGCTCTATGACAAAGACACAACCTGTGTGAGATTGAAGAAACATTTTAATTCTTAAACTATATCTACACTATACATAGTTAATATAAAAGGAATCTCTGAAAAAAGGTTCAATTAACAGAAAAAAATATCCGAGATTTATTTTACCACTAAGAATGAGCTTCTTTTTTTTTAAATATCTTATATTTTGGACCATTAGTCACATTGTCAATTTAAGTACTGACTTGGCAATCTTGTTCAGTCATCACTATAATATCTTTACATTATAAAAAGCTCTGTATTAAATAAAAATATTAATGACAATTGAATGACGACAAGAAAAATCATTTACATTATTATATAACAAACATTTAAGTAAAGGAACGTTAACCAGGTCCATGGAGTGGATTATCCATATTTTAGAGCATCTAACTGTAGACACAACGGCTATGGGTTCGATTCTCATTCGGCAGGATGAGTTATTTTCAGCTTTGGTAGGAAGAAAACCTCAACGTTAAGTTCCTCCACTCAACATTGAATTTTTCGAAAAATAAGAGGAGAGCAAGGAATGTTTTAACACTAGGTTCCCTCTACTTACTCCTGCCATATGGGAAAAAAAAGTTAACAAAACAATCACACATAAACATCCAATCGTAAATTTTCCGCCATTTAAATATAATATTAAAAGAAAATAATAAATCAGAAAACATATTTATCTATAAAAATAGTAAATTTAATGCCAAAATTATTGCTAGTTTAATTTTTTAATGATATATAGTTATTCATATGTTTGTTAATTTCTTAATCCGAATTATCTTGCATCAGAGGTTGCATGTCTTCCCGTCTTTTCTCTCTATTGGTGATTCCTTCAAGAACTCCAATTTCTGATAGCCTGAAAATTATCAATTAAATAAAAAATACTGGTCTTTAGGTCACTTATTTAATAAGCAATATAATATAATTTAAAATAGCTGTAAACAATTATTTTATATCTAATTCTTATATATAACAACTTCAAACATAAAACGAATATAAATTGTATAATTTACAAAGTATATATAACATGTGTCGGTCAGTCAGACAATGAGCCAATCAGTCAGTCAGTGACACAGTCACTCAGTCAGTCAGTGAGTCAGTCAATGAGTCAGTCATTGAGTCAGTGAGTCAGTCCCACAGTGGGTCAGTCAGACAGTGAGTCATTCAGTGAATCTATCAGTCAGTCAGTCAGTGAGCCAGACAGTGAGTCATTCAGCGAGTCTATCAGTCAGTCAGACAGTGAGTCATTCAGTGAGTCTATCAGTCAGTCAGTCAGACAGTAAGTCAGTCAGTCAGTCAGTCAATCAGTGAATCAGTAAGTCAATCAGTGAGTCAGTCAGTCAGTGAGTCATTCAGACAGTGAGTCAGTCACTCAGTCAGTCAGCTCGTGAGCGTGAGCTTGTGAGTGTGTGAACGTATCAGCGTGTGAGCGTGTGTGTGCCATTTTTCATGTATGTTTCAATGTGGTTTATACTTACACTTCAGGCTCAACGTCATCTTGGAGGGTAGGCGTGAAATAGGGGTTGGCGGCCGCCGGCCTGAACTTGTAGCCGGTCATTACGAAAAATACAAATGTGGCCATCTCACGGAACATTTCATCTATCCATGAGTATTGAAACGGCACTGTATTCTGTAAATTGTGGTGATATTATTATTTCACACTAATTTTATATATAATGCATTACTAAAAGGTTTCATTTGGAAATAATTAAAATATATACATAAATCAAATCAAATCAAATCAGCTTCACGCTGTATCCCGCACACAGCAGGGTAG
>DWAP01002466.1:0-13468 GCA_018230625.1 Heliconius eleuchia | reverse complement strand
TTTGCCTCGACACCAGAACGAAGAAATGGAAATATAAATTTAAGTAAATATTTCACTACCTCGAGTGGGGATCAAACCCACAACCATTCGATTTTACAGTCACACTTTGTGCCCCTTCGCCACGACTGGCCTGAACTGGACTCTACTAGTAGGTAAATAAATAAATTACGGAACAAAGACTGGGTGACTGTAAGCGGACGGCTATTGGTTCGTTTTCAACTACTGTAAGGACAGGAAGAGGACTTGCACTAGTACACTCGCGTGCATAATATTCGCTATCTATCAAAGTTCAAGTCGCGCTATACCCCGAATGAACATTGAACCCACAACCGTTGCGTCTCATAATATAAAAAATCATCAAAGACATTGTATATAGAGTGGTGGACAACAAGACCATTCTCTGCTTTTGCCAGAAACGACAAAACACACACAAATTAAACATCATTATTCCCGTGAGTCTTCCACTGCGCCATGACAGTCTAGTATTAAATATCTGTCTGTCTATCGTTAGTATGTAGTACTTAAGTTACCGTATTATTTATGAGAATAAATCACTTTTTTTGTTCAATGTACGACAAAAAGCATGATATATAGCCCTTAGTGTGTGATTATTAATATCTGCTGTGGTAATATATTATTATTATTATTATTTCTTATAGTAAAATGAATAGAATGAAATGTGTTACGGAGTTAGAAATGGGAAGCAATCTGATGGTAAGCCATTGTTGTAGGTTCGATTCCTATTTTGGGGAAGGGCTTTTTCATTTTCGATTTGTCTGGGTAGATAAGAGGTGTGGATCATACCATTGATATATTTATCGATAATAAAAAAATCGATTAAATACATAACCCCAAAGTAATATTCCATATAAAACTTCAAAAGTAACTAAAGTAAACAAGACAAGCCGCTTCTGAGTTCATAATCTGTTTTTCTTATTACAAAAGCTGCTGAGCTAGCAGTCTATTGACCAATCCATCAAGATGAGGATC
This sequence comes from Heliconius eleuchia, assembly GCA_018230625.1. Classification (NCBI taxonomy): domain Eukaryota; kingdom Metazoa; phylum Arthropoda; class Insecta; order Lepidoptera; family Nymphalidae; genus Heliconius; species Heliconius eleuchia. The sequence goes on along the minus strand of DWAP01002466.1, from coordinate 12,478 downwards.
CCACTGTAATTTGGAGTCAACGGTGATACCGAGAACGGTCTCATATTAAATCAGCTTCACGCTGTATCCTGCACGCAGCAGGGTTGGCCGAGGAATATCGTGTTAAGACATTTTCCGCAGAATTCTCGGGCATTGCATGTTGAGTTGCAGAACTCAACGCCGCGCTTTGCTCCAACGCCAGAGCAAAGAAATGAAAATAAAAAAATATATATTTCGCTCACAACCAGTGTTCACACACTTGTGCCCCTACGCAACCAGTGAATTCAACAAAAAAATTAAAAAATATACTATAGTAACGAAAATAAATATTGCCCCAAATTATTTGAAGATTGAACCCACAACCATAATTTTAAATACAAGCTAACACTGCCAAGGCATTCGAGCGTCATTGTTATTTCATAGCTAAATTAATTAATAGACATTTGATTACATAATTAGATTAATGTAATTATCAGTTGAATTTAGTTTCAAAGGGATTCTATATATGTTTATATGACAGATATGTATTAGGGCTATCGTGGCTTGTTGAGACTGTGAACTCGACGGCTGTGGGTTCGATACCCATTCGGGGGAATAAAGTATTTAATGAATTTATTATGCGCTGAGTTCCGCTACTTAATACACAATGCTTCGAGAAATTCGGTGGAAAATAGAGTATGGACTTCTATTTCCTTTGTGTACCGTAATGAGAATAGAGTGTCTTAACACTAAGTTTCCAGTCTTATATGAGATCGCGGCATAGTTGCCTTGTATCTATTTGTAAGCATTATATTTGAGGTTTCGATTTCTACTTAAGAGAGTTAGAAGACAAAGTCAAAAGCCCGCCACTCAACTCAACGAAATGTCTCGAAAATTGGGTTGTAATTAGTAAATGTAGTTTCTTAATATTAATTTCATTAGATACAACCCACGACTACCAACTGGTTCATTAATCATGGGATTTCACATATAAACCCATTTAGATTAAAACATCTAAAATATAACTAAAGCGGTTTCTGCGTATCCCCATATTTCATTCAATTCTCGTAATATTAAAATTCTAATTCAAAATTTACAACGTGGTTCTGAGTTTTGGCGTGGTGGCGGAATCTGGGAAATGGTATTACTCTAATGGGAACGGAGTGTCTTAACACCAGGTTCCCAGGTTTCCTCCTCGGCTTCCGCTCCCTTGCTTTGTGTGGAAAACCAACATACAAATAAATCTATCGCCGCCGGCTCGAAAGGCAGTTTGCATGCGTTGATTGGCAGAACTTAACCCGTTTCATCTTTAAATGCAGAAATACGAAAATCGAACCCACAACTGTCGCGCTTACAGCCAGACGCTTTCTCACTGCGTCACGAAGATCTCATACATTATAATAATAACATATTTCCAGCAACATAACAAAATTTGATTTAAAATTCCCAAGAAACGATCTTTCCCGTACGTTCCTAGAAACTTCTCACGTTCGATCGTAACTCCTCCAACTCTGACGTTCACGTGCTCGAGCTATAAAGATGGGGAACCAATTAGCGTCGTTCATATAATTATGTGATGTCAAAATAAAAGTTATTTATATTTAGATATATTATTATTATTATCTATTATTATGTTATGGCGTCTTGCTGTAAAGATGATTCACACTGTATCGTGGGATACAGCAGGGTACGCAGAGGGAACCTGGGAACTTAGTGTTAAAATAGTCTATTTCCAATTAATTCCTGAGGCATTGTGTATTGTTCATGAAAATGTTAAATATCTTATTCCCTCGTGTGGAAATCAAACCCATAACCGATTACAGTACACACTTGTATCCCTCTGCGCTTTAATGCACGGTGGCTACAAAATGCGGTGATGAGTTCAGAGAACGAAGTGAAACGGAGAGTGTAAGTCTTGATAGCAAGTTCTCTCTCTGCCTACCCTGTCATAATTTTGGTTGACGTTGTATCTGGATATAGTGTAAAGTAAAAAATATATAGTAATAACATTGACAAGGTCTGATTGTAAATGGTGGTCGTAGGTTCGATCCTCATTCAATAAAATAAATTATTTTATTTCCCCGCCCAAAATATGGTTAGACAAAACGCGATGTTGAGTTCAGCTAATCAAACGCAATGTTCAAGTTCGGGCAGAAGGTGGAGGAAGACCAAGGTATTTTTTTCTTATCCTGCAGTGGGTGAAGCTAAAAAAAACGTAAAAAAAGGAAAAATTAACTTTAGTATTTCCATACTACTGGTTTCGTGTAATAAAAGTGTAGCTTTTGACTTCACCACTGGGTCCAAGATCGGAAAATGAAGCAAATAACTGACAATACTGACATTTTTCAATATAACTTAACAATTCGTGTGTGTGTGCGCGTGCGTGTGTGGGTGTGTGCGTGCGCGCGCGCGCTCGTGTGTGTGTGTGTTTGTCTTGTAACGATCTATTTACATCGTTGCAAGACACAAACATATTTTTTTATATTACCCATTAAATTCATAGCACTTTAGTAACAAAAAACAATCATACATTTTCGAATTCACTACTCTCCCATTAACATTATCACCATATTCATTTCAACCTATCAGTACAATTGAATAGGTACATAACTCAAATATCTTAACTAATATTTAAACAGCCCTTTAGAAAGTAAATTGTCTTTAAATAAGTCGTTTCAACTTTCACAGAAGTTTCACAGGAGTTGGGGTTCCGCACAAATTTGCATATAGATCTGAAACGCTTCGACGCAACTCCTCAGTAGATATTGTACAGGATGTTCACTTTAAATATTAGTAATACTTGTTATAGATTAGCAACAAACATTGTATAATTGTTTTTTTTTCTGGATATTCTAGTATTTTTGGTTGAGCTTTTTAGTATTATTAATGACCCACGCGAGGCTTCGCCAGCTTGAGCTATAATTAATTTAATTAATGGCACAAACGTAGCTGTAGCTTCGATTCTTATTCGAAGAATTGAAATATTTAATATTTTCTTTTCTGTTCTCTGGTAACGAGGCGTTCTGTTATGTGCGGGGTACTTGGGGAAAATTGTTGATTATTTTAGTATAGTAGTCTTTCTGCTTACATAAGCTATTAATATGTTGATATTTTAATTTAAAATATTTTGTTTTCTCTGATCTGCTTTTTTCATTATCTAATATCAATCTATCAAATAATCGAAATATCTTCATTTTAATAAAACAGCACAGTGAAAACACATAACACACTATGTTTGAAAGATAAGTTATGTATATACATAATAATAAATATCTCCAAGTGATCGAAGACCTGTAAATGATGTTGATGGTAGTGGGTTTTCCCTTATACTTAAAGATAGCGCGGCGTTGACGGAAATTGATAATTTGGATAGTAGAAAATATTATTTTTTTCTTGAATTTGATTGGAAAATAGCAAACGGAGTTACTTAACACTACTTAACGCGTGAAAAGATGAAAAAAAAACAATAAAAGACGCAAAGCCGTTCTAAACAGCAGTTAAGAAATAAGCCACTCTAATATCAAAATGCCTATATGAAATATATATATATATATGTTATTTGGAGCAGAATAATGTTATTATGGGGCACTCAAATATTTATAAGAATATGATATAATGGAGCGAAATATGAGATATTAGCTATTTCTCTTAGATACTTAAACAATATATGCGATGGAATTTCGTGATTTTTTTTCATAATAAATTGCTATTTTAGTAGTTTAATATGTTTGGTTATATATAGGTATATGTAGATAAAACTCTTCTAGCGAAATTACTTAAAAGAAGCACATTTAGATAGTTGAAATTTGGTATATAGCTAGGTTAAGAAGTATAGGGGAATAGAGAGAAAAGAGAGAATTTCTCGAAATTGACGTAGCGGTCAAAGTGCTTGAACGATGTCCAAGTGCAGATTTAAATCCCGCTACTATCAAATTATAAAAACTTGAACGTTTCTTCAAAAAATACTTTCTTTTCTAAGTGTGTTTAAAATTGTGAAGGAAAATGTATGATACGATGGAATGGTTTTTTAAATCTTATGTCTGTATATTAGTTGTACAAACAGACAAACACATGTAATAGTTTAGTACTTCCAGACGGATTGCGAGCAGAACCCAGAACGATTCCATTCAGGGAACCTTCAAGCATGTACCGACTGAATCGATGGTATCAATCAATTATCTACTAATATACTATACTTATACAATATTTAAGAAATGATAAAGGAAAATCCGTGAAAGATCTCAATTTAATGCCAAAACGTTTCAATTTCAATAAAAACTGTCAATATTCATTCTGTACATTCATTTTTTCTTCTTATAACTAATAATAACTGACATAAATTAGCAGTTTGACAAAATTATATTATATAAAATTACGAGGACGAAATTGAGCCTAGAATTTATTTTTTTATTAGATTTACATTTCACAGTAAGATTTGGTTGCATCATGAATATTAATTTATTTATTAAAGATTCAAGCTGGTTCCCGCATATAGCAGGGTAAGAAAAGGGGCGTTATGACGCTTCATTACTAACGTTTCCCACTTACTTTTAAGTGGCAGACCTTAACGCCGCGCTCTGTCTTTTTACTAGAGCGAGGAACGTAATGGACTTAACAGTAGGTTCCTTCCGACTACCCGACTAAAGGTTAAGACCAGAAGTGCAACAATTAGGCATATAATTGTATTTTATAACAATGTGAAAATGTGGGTCTGTGGAACAACGTAGTACTATGTCAAACAGTAAATATTTGTGATTAAGACATTAATAATAGAAAGTGCCTTCTAGCTTTCGTTTACTCGCGGCGTTGAGTTCCCCCAATCAAAACGCTATGTATCGAAAACTGAGAGCGACATGGGGATGGGGTGTCTTGACCTTCTCTGTCCATAGGATATGCGAGAAAAAGCGTGAAGCTACTTTCACTATAAACTTACAACGATTCAAACCCCACCAATTACCACTCACCAGCAGACCTGCAAATTGAAATTTAATACATTCACCAAAGATACCCACTAAAGATACCCACCGTAGAAACTAGAAAGCCCCCAAGCTTTTAGAGGAACTCTCATAAAAATTTAACTAACGAATTACTATTTAAATTAGTAGTTCGTGTAATAAGCTTAAGTAAAATGATGGCACGCTGCAAGCCGTGGATGTCGGCGGGCGAGGTAACAAAGCGGGCTCATTAAATAATACGCTAAGTTTGTGCAAGGAATAATGGTGGATATATATTTTTGGCTTGTTTGTTAATTTTTTTTTCTATTTAGTATGAAAATTATGTGAAAATGCTTGTAATTTAGGAGTATATTTATATATAATATAATTTTAATTGATTGCTGTCTGTACATAGAAGATATGTGGGTAGTTTTAGTATTTTGGTTATAAATCTATGTAGTAGAACCCAAAACCTCATGCTTTCACTGTGTGTTTACTGCTTTCACTGTGTGTTTACTCTCAGAAACGGCTTAACCGATTTAAATGCAATTTCCACTATTGTATTTTGATGAATTCCTGTCTCATTAAGTGTTTGTTTGATTTTTTTTTTACGTTCAGAGGGGAGCCACGACATTAGCAAAATCATAAATTTGGTATCATTAAAACATAGACACCACGACGGGTCTGAATATATATATATATATATATATATATATATATATATATTGAGTGAATTTCCACTAAAATCTATTTATATCAGTAACACAAATGTAGGTATAATATATAACATAATAATCTAATTATTTCGAGCATCTGAGCTGAAAATTGAATACTTTATTACACGAGTGCACATATAATGCACTTTCATACAAACGCTAGTTACACGTGCCACTGAGTCCATATGTTTTTGAAATTTAATTATATATATATTTATATACTACCGACCAGCTCGCGGCTTCGCCCGCTTAATCTACTGAACTATATACTTAATGAACTGAATTACGTTCGTGTTTTAATATATATAGAATGTTTGCAAAGCACTTAAAACTTAACTTAAGCTAACTTCTAATGTGAAAATTATTCAAAGCTTAAGTTGCATTTTCGTACCTTCCATATCGGTTGGTTTATCTGTGCGTTTGTTCACGCTGATCTCGGAAACGCCTTAACACCCTTTTGTAATTTGGCAAACTTCGCTTAACATTTAGTATTTATTTATTACAATCTGTTCATAAATGAAAAAATTATCCAGATTCACTATGTATCCCGCATATATCAGGGTAAATAGACGGAACCTAGTGTTAAGACACTTCGTTCCCCACTTTAAGCAGATTTTTTTGATGCATGGCGTGCTGAGTGCTTTTCATTGCCTTGACACCACAGCGAAGAAATTAAAATATTAATAAATAATAACTCATCTGAGTGGGGTCAATCCAACAACGTCACAATCACACCCTTTTGCCACTGCGCCACGGCAGCCTCTAATACCTATGTAATAGAGAATATTTAATATTTTTAGTACCTTAACGTATTTTTATTAATAATAAGGAAATTTTTCTCTTACTTCCTTTTCCGACCCCCACTTTTCTTTCCGCTTTGCCTCGCTACCAGAGCGATGAAATGAACATTTTAAAACTTTTACTCTGCCAAATCGAAATCGAACGTACAACCGGCTATATTAATACACGGACGTTATATAGATAGAAAATATAAAAACAAAAATCTCTTACTTCTTATTCTCATATAATGGAGATATAAAGATTAGATATATTACAACTGTCATTTGATTGATTGAATCCGGCGTGAGGTAGAAATTGGCAAAGTCAGCGTTTGCTGTTCATTGAACCAACTATCTAAGGTGAATTGTTAATAGATTGGATTATATTAAACTTAATATAATTTCCCTTGTATGTTATCCAGAGTTGTCTGCCTGTCGTGGCGCAGTGCGTGGCGTATGACTGTATAGGCTGTGGGTTCGATTGCCGCTCGAGAGAATAAAATATTTTATTTTATTATATTTTCATTTCTTTGCTCTAGTAAGGTAAAGCGAGGCGTTAGGTTCCGCGATTCAACATGCATTGCCTACAGAATTTGGTGGAAAGTGGAGGACAGAAGTGTTATAAGGGGGCCGGAGTGCCTTAACACTATGTTCCCTTGTTCCCTCTATCTACCATTTAAAAATGTTTCAGTTCATTATTTTCAGGTTCACGCTGTATACCATCTGAACACTTCAGATTCTCCATTCTCCGCTTTCCACTTAACTTTGGAGACATGATACCGCGCTTTATCTTATTACGAGAACGAATTTGGTGAATTCCAGAATTTGGTGGAAAGTGTTTTAAAGGGGACGGAGTGCCTTAACACTATGTTCCCGTGTTCCCTCTATCTACCATTTAAAAATGTTTCAGTTCATTCTTTTCAGGTTCACGCTGTATACCATCTGAACACTTCAGATTCTCCATTCTCCGCTTTCCACTTAACTTTGGAGACATGATACCGCGCTTTATCTTATTACGAAAACGAGGAAAAGAAAATAATTTATTCCCCAAGTGGGAATCGAACCCACAACCGTTCTGTTTACAGTCAGATGTTCTGCCACAACGGCCTCTTTTACGTAATTACATACATATGTTTTAATTAAAATTCGTTCCCAGAAATTTAACCATAATTTTTCTTTTAAACGCTTGAAAAATTATGTATTTCTTTATACTGTCAAGTCGTATCCAAATCTTTTACTCAGTAATTGAGCAATTATCCATAATCCTTTGTTACACAGTATTATTTAAGTTTTTTGTTTAAATCGTGAGTTTTTTTGAGGGCAAGTATCGGAATGAAATGTTTCTGTACGTTGATTTTAAATACAGAACAAAACTTAAAATAAATAAAAAAATTAAATTAATAAATTTATTTTTACATTAGATTTAATTATTTTCTTAATAATTTTTTTTTTTCAATTTTAATAGGTAGCGACTCTCGACTGTTAATCCTAATCAACTATTTGAAAGCTACAAACGCTTGTTATTTTTTCTTTTTAGTTTTCTGCATTGGCAGATTTTTTGCAATTGGGTTTTTGGCTATTTTTTATTTTACATTTTGGTTACGATTTACTAACTTATTCAACGATACCCTACTTGACGTCGTTTGTCGTAATTATATATTATTAGAATTTTTAATACTGTCATGTCTTCAGTGACACTCGATTGAGGTAAGAATCATCAAAATCGATCAAGGCGTTAAGTCAATATACATAGGAACGCGCGCACGAGATATACAAACATACAGATGAACACATTATCCTCCTTTGTGTCGCCCAGTCAGTTAACAAAACATCGCCTTTGCATCCAAAGGGAGTAATGATCTTAAATTTACGAAATTTTAAAAACAGTTAGTTACTGATGCACTCGACACTTAAAAAGATAATATTTACAACAAAAATTAGATGACGTTATAAAACTTTGGTAATTCATTTTGTAATTTGTTGAAAACAATTGTAATAAAACATAACCTGTATCAAAATTGTATATAAATGTTAACAAAAAAAGAAACAAAGAAATTAATTGGTTTTTTTTATCTTAAATCATTAATTTTATCTTTTTTAAAATTACAGGGAATTTTAATGATTCTTTATAATATTTCAAGCTAATGATATAAAGATTGCATTTCACGTCTATCTGTAAACTCCACAGTCGTGAGTTCGATTCCCGCTCGGCGAAATCCTCCGCTTTTGTTAAAACAAATTAAGCTTACATTGGTTGGACATAGTCTTTGTTCCTTTCCATGTCTATTGTTACATAAAAAAGTACACAAATTATTTCCGAGTTTTAATAAAATTATCATTTAAAATCAATAATTTTAACAGAACACAAAAATTAAATGCATAACAGACAAAAAAAATAAAAATGATTGTTTTGGTTACACTATTAAATGGTCCCAATGGTAGATTCTCTTCTATATCTTCTATGTACAGACAGTGATTATTTATTATGTTTTATTTTTTAGGATTCCATAGCTCAAAAAAGGATTAGAAACTCCTATACTTTGTTGTCAGTCTATCTGCCTGTTAAGACAGCGATCTCGAGACCGCGTAGAGGTATCAAGCTGAAATTAAGATTCTAAGTTAATGCAATCAAAAGATACAAGCATTATACATCGTTTTTGCTATATTTTATATAAAATTCGCCGCGTATACAAAACCTATAGGGCACTTTCGTTCCTAATGTTAGAAATATGGCAAGAAGTGAGAACTTATACCAATAAAAATAAAAAGAAAACATCGGAAAAGTGTTTTTTTTAATATTTTTCAAAAAGTTCGGAAGTTTGTCAGCTTTTATATATTTTTTATTTTATAAGATAAAGTACGAGCTTTGATGGATGCTCGTGAAGGTTTAGCGATCGCAGGACCCTGCGTGCGCCAATCAAGGTGGATTTCAACCGTTGGGCCCGTTGACGTGCCGTGAGATAGCACTGGCCTCGTCGCGTAGTGTGTCGTGAGACTGAGGAGTGAATCTTGCCTATGTATTGGGCGTTTTCGCCTATGGTCGGATCGTCGGGATCTAGAAGGACGCTACGAGGGTGTCCCAGAAGCGGGTGTGTATGAGGAGCAAACTTACACGCTTCGACATGGAGTGGGCGTCTGCACGCTCGTGGTAGCAATTGGCTAGGCCTTTGCAGAATTTCTTTGACGATTGTAATTCAAAATCTTTGGGTAGGTTCACGTTGGGTACATACGTTGGGTATCCGGATACCATTCGGAGACAAATAAATATACAGACAAATTAAATCACTAAGAGCAAAATATTTAAATATATATTTATATATATATATTTATATAAACGACCTCTAGTCCCTAACTTCTGTACCTCTCAACTAAATTGAATATCATCTATTAACTAATTGGACCAATCTTACATATTGAATGCTATTTAACATTTAATCAATATATAGTAACGGTTAAAGTTAACTGGATTGGTTAAAACTAACCAACTATTCGAAATTGGTTCAGTTTTAGTGGAATGTGATTAATTGAAGTATCGAATAAGGGTTTTGAAGATGTTTGACTGTCTGTAGTGAAGTGAAGTGACTCGACGGCTGTAGGTTCGATTCTGGATAAAAAGAATTAATTATTTTCATTTCCTCCTTTTCGTTTAGTACATAATGCGAAAACGCGGCGTTAGGTTCCACGATTCAAAACGCAATATTTTGAAATTTGGCCGATATGTGTAATATTTAAAATTTCATACTTATACATATGTCTGTATATATGTCTAAAAATTTCTTGGAAACTAAGTCTTGTCAATGTACGTAAATTTTATAAAAAATGCAGCAGTTTTTGACGTATTCTATAATATATATACCATAGTGTTGAGACACTCTGTTGCCCGTTTTCTATCGAATATACTAAGCATACATGTTGAGCGGTCGAACTTAACACCGCGCTCTGCCTCGTCACCAGATTGAGGAAATGTAAATATTAAATATCTCAGTCCCTCGAGTGGAAATCGAACACGCAACCGTCGCGTTTACAAACGGCCTCAAAATAAATATTTCTACAATAAATATATATATAAGAGTAATTACCGTTAGTATTATCGTTCGGTCGACATCAAACTTCTGGCGAAGGGTAAAGGACGCAACTTGCAACTAATGTCCTTACAGTTTCCACTTGATTAATGAATTTTAGTTTATATACAACAAAATTGCTGGACTTCACTAGAATGTTTTATATGCATTTCTCTTAATTAGAAATTGGTAAAGCCAGCCGTGGCGCAGGGGCACAAGCGTGTAAATGCGAAAGGTTGTTGGTTCGATTCCCATTCGATAAAATAAAACATTTAATATTTATATTTCCTCGTTCTGGTAATGAGACAAGGCGCGGCTTTGAGTTACGCTACTCAGAATACCTTGAGAAGTCAGTGATAAATGGGGAATGGAGGGTCTTAACAATAGGTCCCCACGTGCCCTCTACCTATCATACTAACGTGAGATACAGCGTAAAATAATAAAAATAAAGTAAAAAAAACACAAAAATAAAGTAAATGGAGAAAGTAGTGTTCTATACGGTTAATGTAAGGTTATTACTACTGCTAATTTTGCCATATATACTTAAGCGTTAATAATATAAAGACTGTCATGGCGCAGCTACACAGTGTCTCACTGTAAATACAATAGTTGTTAGTTCGATTTTCATTCGAGGGCATTTTATGAATCTTATACCTTTTCAGAGCTCTGGTAAGGAAATAAATTAAATTTTTAAAAATGTTTTTGTAAACAAAGACAAAACAATGGCTTTCATAATAAAAAAATAATAAATGTACATACACATTCATTAATTTATATGGCACAAATACATATTAGTTATCATTCTCTTTGATAATATTTAAATATTTTAATAAGAGAAATTTGCAACGAACAACCGATATAAATAAGATATATGATGAGATTACGGCTAAAAATTTTGAGTACAGTTGATGCCAAAATAATGGAAATTATTAAATATGTATATGACACCCTTAAAGATTATTTAGTCTATTTAGTGGTGATTTAGTGTTACGACACTCCCTTACGAAAATTTAAAAAAAAGTGTTAGTTTCTCTTTCCGCATAGACCATGTCATGCGGTAGAGATAACCCAGATACTTCGGTTCGTATTTATAAACCGTTCTCAACTCTGAGATAGGTATAGAGCGTTCTTGAGATGCTGTTGTAATAATCTATGAATGAAAACGGCATCTTATGATCGATCTCAAAGTTAAGAGCTATTTATAAATAAGGCTTTGCACTTCAAGATGATCCGCGTGCTTATTTGCTGGTTTTAACGCCGCATGCTGGCTACCAGAATAGTAAATATATAAATATGATAGTGACAAATAATACTGGACATTGTCAATTTAAACGAAAAAAATATGTATTACCTAAGTAAATAGTTTTCAAATATATTATACTTGTTGATTTAACTAATTTGAACCTATTTCAATACAGTGGGAGTCTGAACGTAAATGCGATAGTTGTTGGTCTCAATTTATTTTAAGTTAATACATTTAAAGTTATAATTTAAGGTGAATTCAGGAAAATAATTATTTTGGAACAATTTTGTCAAACTAAATACTTAATATTGAAATATTTTTTTATATATAGATCGATTTACGCAACTGCGCGACCGGTTGAGGGTTTAATTCCGCGACCGGTTGAGGGTTTAATTCCCACTTGAAGGAATAGTAATATGTTTAATATTTTCCGAGTAACTTAAACTAGCTCAGGTTCGAGCTACCTACCCTGTTATGCCGCTAATATAGCTTATTTCACTTCTCTAATCTGCCCTAAAATGCGGGAAAATGCGTGAAACTTTTTTTAAAATTTAAAATTTTCTTTCAACAGTACCTTTAGAATGTTATCAAAAATATGTGTAGATGCGGTCGTCACACGCGATAAGCACGCGACGGAGCGTTCAGATTTTTGTACATCTTCAATTTGGATACGGCTGTGTTCATAGTGGCGAGTCTTCTTTTTACTTTCAATAATAATATTTTTATTGAGGCTTGAGGCCAGTCGTGGCGCAGCGGCACAAAGTGTGACTGTAAGACCGACTGGTTG
>DWAP01002465.1:0-13468 GCA_018230625.1 Heliconius eleuchia | reverse complement strand
AAATATTTTCAATGTACAGAAATGACTTTTCTACAGATTTATTATAAGTATAGATTTTCTTTTAACTTTTAGTTGTTTTCTATCCTGAGTGTACTATGCTTCAGAAAGCCTTAATTCAAGGCGGCCACGACACATCGGCCGTACTGTATCTATACCTACTTGTGCCTTTCTCCTATCTGAGCGAAAGCCATAAAATATGCATTAGATATTGTAATCCTTTAATATTATAGACATTACTTGGAGAAAGTCAGTATTGTAGATTAATAGTTTTGATTGGTATAACTTATTTCATATAATGTACTTGTTTGTTACTGTCTTGATTTAGAATTAAGTAAATTAATTTATATTAAATTTTGAGTTTAAATATATACGTATTCAAAAATTGTATAACTTTTGGGACTTGTTTCACTTTGTTGTCATAATGATTAGTCGTCGCTTGGAAATTTGTCACCGTGGACTTTAAGACATAAAATGGTAAAGCTGATTTTTTGTCGCTCCTGTAGATCTTGAGAAAAAAAAACTTAATTTCATCTTTTTAAGATTATTTTCAGATTAAAATCAATAAAAGAATTTTATTGAAATATTAACATAAATAAACACAAACATAATCTTTAACAACATGTTAAGTGCCTAGTTATCGTCAAACAGTTATTTAAAATATAACAAACACTATTCATTATTTATATCATCCGTATCACCAGATGCGCACACGCAACATAATACAGAAAACATAAACACATTTCTAAAGTATCTACGTCTCGATAACAACTACAAGCACAAAAGTGCACTACCACAGACAGTCTGTATGAGATAAGATAAATCCCGACCATTAACAACCAGTTAAGAAGTGACAAGGGAAACTAGAAGGCCAACAGTGTAACGACCGGAAAACATAAAAATACGTATCTCTATATATCTATCGTAGTAAGTCTTAGGGCGACGTGGTATAGTGGCACAGCGCCTTAATAGTTGGGTTAGTTGGGGGTTCGATTTGGGGGTATGGTTCTTTAATATCTCTTTATTCTGATAATAATATATAAAGCACGGCGTTGAATTCCAACATTCAACACGCAATGTATCGAAAAGGCGGAAAGTGGGGAACGGAGTGTCTTAACATTAGGTTTCAGCTGCTATATGTAGGATGCGGCGTGAAATTAAAAGAAATAAAAAAAATCTAGTACTAGTTAAAATAGAACAGCCGTTTCTAAGCACTGAGTACCGTTTACTTTGCAATCAGTCAATATTTTGCCAAAATAAACAATGTTCTTAAGCGATTCAAGGTGCATCTAGCTTTGAAAGCTGCCTTTAAACTACTCGTTCTAACTACTAAGAATATGCTTAAGGAAATTGGAATTGACACCGAAATAATTTGCATAAAATATTTAAATTTATTGATTACAAGAGAAACAACAATTTTCTATATATATCATTAGACCCTAATATTGCACTAACAACCCAATCAAAATTAACTTTCACATCTCCTTAACGAGCACCAACAAACTACCAAAGAAAAAATCGACGAAACGAAATAACCATGGCAATAAATCATACATATATCTATATCATACGGTATGTAAACATAAAACGCGGCGTTGAGTTCCGGCCAGTCAACAACTGGTCCCGAGTACAGCGTGAAGCTATACCAAATAAAAAAAACAACTACCATTTCTAAGCAATTATACTGGCTATGGGAACTAGTTAGAAGCCGCGCCGCGATCATTGATCCCGCCCTCTCGGCCACTGAGCAACGTCTCCTTAGTTAGACAATCACCTTTCTCTTGTCTGCCGGCTGTCTGGGCGCGCGCGTAACACTTTCACAAGCACGCTGCACTGCGAGCGATCGGTTTTTATCTATTCTAATCTATTATTGGACGCCATTGAGTTGTGTACGGGTGGAAAAATCTGTCGGTCGGACTGAACTGATTGATGTTATCTAAGAAGTTCGATAATGAATGAGTTTGGTGTCATACTTTTCGATGTATAGATAAGTAAAGAGGAAAAACGGAATGGTACATTATTAAACACAATTTTTACCGCCTGAATTGAAGACTCAAGACGCGTGTTTTTACTTTACACAGCGGACAAATGAAAATATTAATTCCCACAAATGGGTATCGAACCACAACTATCGAGTTTGCAGTCAGATGCTTTCCCAGTGGGATGCGTGCGACCATATTTATAATTAGGAAGATATATGTATTCCACAGTAATTGAAGATATATGTAACAGTGCAATTAAAAAAAAAGTTTTCATACTTATTTAAAAAAAAATGTTATCTCTGTTTCACGTCATTATGTAAATGATTTACTCAGAAATTATTCAAAAATTACTTACTTATATAAAACACATTTACTTCTTACATAACATATAAAGTAGGGTTTAATATATTTTTTTTGTTAAGGTATATAGGATTTTAGTAAGATTAACGTTGCTTCTGTGGTATTTGCAGCATTCTGCATTGGGATAATATTAAGTATGGATACAATTATTGATCATAGTCAAATTAATAATAGTTAAGTGTACTTTCAATTTAGCAGTTTAAATGTTATGAAAACTGGTCTCTTAGATGGAACACATAGAAACTACATCTATGTGTTCATATAAGTTTTGGTAGGAAACACTACGAACAAATTTGAAAGAAGAAAGAAAATAATAATAGTGACTAGGATAAGAAAGAAGATTATCAGCCCAGTAAATATTATATCTACCTATAACGCAAAGTTTATTATAACTGTAAACTGTAACTGTGGTCGTGGCGCAGGGCCTCAACACGCAATGCCTCCAAAATTCGGCGAAAAAGTGGACACCAGAAGTGTCTTTCTCCATCACGTCCGGGAGTGTCTTGACACTAGGTCCTCTTCCATCTTCCTTCTGCCTACCTTGCTATATGCGGGATACAGTGTGAAGCAAGTATGAAAATAAAAGCTCAAAATAAGCTTCCGACGTGCTCCTAAGGTCGAGCAAACCGACATTATATAAGCGGGGCCAATATAATAAATGGGTGTAATTAATTAGATCATTCAAAGGTGAATGTACGGTTAATGAAATGGTTATCGCGTTGAAAAAAGCAGTTATATTCATGCCTTATTAGTTTTTAGACGTAAATATTTATAAAAGTCAGCGAGAGCCTTGACTTTGTAAGCTTGGCTGAACCGAGTTAACCTTCATAAAAGGTGGCATTTCTTTTATATTGCATTTTTAATAGTAGCAACTGCCTGTGATTTTGTCTGTGCTATAAAACAATATAATTTTGTTAGTAATATCATTCAATAATTTAAAAACAAAATTAAACAAGTAATTTTCATTTTTTTTTATTTCACCGCTTTAGAAAGATAAAGTGCAGCGTTGAGTTCAGCCACTCAACATAAAATCTCGTGAGTTCGCGAGATTTTATGTTTTGAGTCACTATGTCATTCTGTTATAATACGATCAGTGTCAAAGTGAGCAATATGGATAAACTGTACATAACATTTTATTTCCCATTTCCTGTATTGCATATACTTTAAATTTTAAAAGCTTTAAAATTATGCAAAACCATTTTATACACTTCTCGTTGGGCTTTGCATATAACAGTCATTTTATTTTTCTACGTATCTTTTTCCATCCTCACATATTTACCCTGCACATACCTAGAAGGCTAAACAGATGCTACCTAGTGTCATAGAAACTACACCCTCCATTTCCTATCCAATTTTCGACACTGTGTATTGAGTGGCTAAACTTTACTCTCAGCTTAGTCTTTAGGATCGAAACCATAACCATGTTATTATTATCCTAAACATGTACTTACTGTGTGTATATTTTTTTCTGACAATTCCATAATCTGAACTAATTATAATAAATATGGAGTAAAAGTGAGACTTTCAAAGAGGCCATAAAAATAAAACCCAACGCCATAAACGTCTTTAATAAATATAAAGAGGTTTAAGAGCATCACATTACATGCGAATCGTATAAATGGATGTTAAACGTAAAACGAAACCTGTAACGACATATCTAGCCATAGTATCTATATTTTTGTAGGCAAAAAGAACCATGTGTCAACACACTCCGTTCTCTACTTTCCGCCCGAAGTTCGAAATTTTGAAAGCATCGTACGCTGCGTCGGGTTATAGAAAAGGAAAAAAATATATAAAACAATACTTACCAACATCAATTAATTATATAAGTGTATGTATCTTCTAAATATACTTCTAGAAATAATCTGAAGTATACATAAATAATTAAATATTTACTTAATAAGAAACAAGTTTAATATAAACATATTAGTAAAATTCTCATATAAAATACGATAGGTTAGACGAGACGACATTGACGCGACCTCGGCTTGTATTTGGGCGATTTGCTAGATTACCTAATTGGATAGTGTTTTAGGTCTGCCTGGATTTTAAGCTGTTATTGTTGTTCTAAGGCATTTTTATTTCTTTAACTTTTCTTTATTTTAAAATGAATATTATATAAATATTCATAATTTTTCGCTATCATTGCATATCTTCTAAACCTGATATAATGTGGAATACAGCATGAAGCAAAAAGTAAACGCTGCAATGGAAACCTACTGAAATTGGGAGTTTGTCAAAACACCTAATTCTTTGTATTATATTGTAAATAGCTAATTTTTTACATTAGCTACCACATACAAATAAATTTAAAAAAATATATCCAAATCAAATAGGTAGATACTACTTACATTCTAGTAAATATATAGGAAAATATATAATTTAATTCTCAGAAATCATTTCGCCGGTACTCATTCTCTGTAAAGCAAAGGGATTTCATTTTATTTTGCACTTGCGTAGTTGCAATCCATTAAGTGGATGCAAATATGCAGGTAGCTGCGCGTAATTGTGGCGGAGGGATGTAGGGTAAACACTATGCGAGTTTTAATGAGAGCCCAACGCTGCGATACTGCGATACTGCTCTATTCCTCAAATTCTTTTAGTTAACTGGTCCTTTTATAAGTTGCAACACACTTTAATAGTTGATAATATCTACACGCTGATTGTGGATTCGATTTTTGACTCGAGAAAATATTTCGCACGTCCTCGCTAGGAAGAACAAGTATAACCCTAGAATGATCCGTGCGGCTATTGTTATAAAAAAAAAAACAAATTTCAATAGATGGATAAGAGATTGCAAAATTTCTATCACCTCGGATCCACTCGTGAAAATTCCCAATCCCACCACACCTCAAGCCAAGATACAATCAACTCATTCTGCTAGAATGAGTTGACTTCTTTCGCGAGACAATTAAATAGTTGGCGGTAGTTCGATATAATAATTATCGCCACCTCAGTCTACCACCACGTGTGACCACGGACTACTGCAATGTTCGAAACGTCGGGTTTAAAATGTGTAATTTTAAATATACGCGATTTAAGCGGCTAAGGAGTTTTATTTCAAAAATATATATTTACATTTTATATGCAGAATATCCAGAAGGAGCGTCGAGACGCTACGGTCACGGGACTAAAAATAATTATATTCAAGAATGTTTTCATATATATGGTTGTATCGATTTTCAAGTGTGTGTTCCTACTAAAGAAATTGCGGCGTTGACTTCCGTCGCCTGACATACAATATCTCTAAAATTAATTAATCAAGGTAGGCAGACGGAACCTGGGAATCTACCGTTCCCCAATTTTGTCTCTTTCGTCTGTCGCGTTTACAGTCACACGCTTGTGCCCCTGCGACTGGACTCACTCTGTAAATATGTTACATAATATAATTACGCCACAAAGAATAAAAATAACAAAGTTGGTATAATAATATGCTACTTGCAATATCAATTTCCAAGTTATCTACAAGATTACAATATAAATAGCTAAATTATGGAAAACAGAACAGAATATCATAAGCAAATAAATAGTTTGTTGTTTATAAGTCATAATGCGCATTTAAGGGTTAATTAGTTACAGCTTCGAATTCTCATATATTTTTTGTGTTAGGTAGAGAATTTGTTAAAGAAAGCCATGGTCTGCACAGTGGTCCCATTCACAGAGCGCGTTGGTGGTCTTGCGCTCTTAGGTACAAATGATAAAGTGTTCCAGGTGCAAGTTGCAAGTAGGGCGGTATTAAATACTCGCTACTCGCTCGAAACCAATACATAAGTTTAATGTTACAGACGAAACCGTATTATTTATAGCGGGGCTGGATTTAATTGCGTGTTATGACAATGTTATCTATTAGTATATTTTAGTGACGCGAGGGCTGTGGGTTCGATTGCCAGTCAGAGGAATAATTATTATTTAAGAATAATTTCATTTTTTCGCTCTGGTGCAAAATGCAATATTCCTTAAAAAGTCGCCGAATCTTCAGACACTAGGTTTTCCCTGCCTACCCTGCTATCTGCGAGATACAGTGTGAAGTTGGTAAAGAAATGGTAGTCACACACTAAATAAAGTACAATATAAATAATGTTTAAATCTTAATTTAAAATAAAGAAATATGACTACAATCATAAACATTTGAAATAAATGATTTTATTTAATATTTCACGCTTTTATAATAATAAGAAACTCTTCCGTTTCTGAGTGTCTGACAGACAACAACAACAACAGTAAGTTGATATGATTGACGACTAGCTTCTCATCAAATAGATACTTCAATATTCAAAAAAGTTATATTAAGTCTAAAAGATATATAATACAATAGTAATAATTTCATATACTCTTTCTGGTTATCCATTTAAAAGTATCAATCCTTTGTGGCTTACGAAGCGTATGATAAGCTTTTAAGCGCTATCCATATACCCTTTTTGAGAATTGAATCCGTACCCGTGACCCTTTCATGTTAAACAAAGACACTTACATAATAAAACAAAACTTGGCTATAAGTAGTAGATCGCGTGCAACGATGCCATTGTTTTTGTGCAAAAAGCGATAATACACACACGAAAAGGAAAAGCTCGTAAGATATCACAAATTTTGAGTAATGTCGTCGAAGTCTTGGCATAAAGGTTGGTTATACGTAATATATGAAACAAGCACGGCAGCAGACAGGTATATTCATTTACATGTTCTAAAAAAGACACAAAGCGAGGCGGTCAGTTTCACTATTGATACTGTTTCATAATGATTATTTAAATGTTATCTGTTTATCTGCATGTCTGTGCGTTTGTTCACGCTAATCTCAGAAATGGCCTAACCAATTTAAATGCACTTTGCCATTCACTTGTACACGGTCGATCGCAAAAAAATTAACAATATTAATGAAAAAATCGCAGTAAGGAACCTTAGGAAAGCGTGAAGCTAAGGAACCTTAGAATTTGCTTAGCTCTATCTAAATATTTAATTACTTTTTATAGATAAACAAACAGCATTTCATCGAGACTTGGCTGTTTTTTGGTGGGTTTATTTTACCGGCTTAAAATGTTAAAATGTTTTGGACTGCAGGTGGCATCGTGTAAGTGGCGTCTTGTAATGTATATACTAATTTATATGTTGGCACCACCGTGTAGACCGTAGACAACTGTCATAGTAATTAACACGTCGTAAATCTTAAAATACAAACAAAACAATAGTACCTACTTAGCTATAGTATTCTAATTAATAATTTAATTTGTCAACTTCTATAATCTCACCGAAGTCTACTAAGACTGTAAAAAATGAATAAACAAAAAGAAACAGGTATGATAAAATAGAAAATCCAAAAGACTTAATCATTAACTAAATTAATGTACTTCCTGTCCAGTAAAACTCGTGTAATCAAGTCAAAACAATTTCAATGACGACTTGACGTATCTATTATCAAAATCGGTTCACTGTGCAATAGTTACTAGGGAACAAAGAAATGAACATACATACAAATATATTTGGATTTCTCTGCATTCGGGTAATTAGGTTATTTTCAATAACATTGTTGTAGTAAGTACTTGGGTCTAAAAATCTAGACATGAGTGAAAATGTACAACCATAATGGTTTTGTGTTCGTTGTGATAGTGAGCTTGGTTTTAATTTTAATTTCCTTATGCAGTACCCCTTTTTATTTTAATTCTAGTAAGGATACTTTACAAGTAAAAGCGTCATCGTGTCTATAAAAAACTGTCTGCACTCAGACATTTTTTTTATAAACTTACATAAAATATACTTAAAATATATTATATTTTATACTTTTATAAGTCCACAGATATTTTTCTAAATTATTAGAATTGTTGTTGTCTCAAAATACGCTCTAATTTACGACAAAATACGTGGATTCGTATGGAAATTATATTAAAAAATCAACTTTGCTTCAAGCGAAGCAAAATGTGGACAAAACTTCCTGTTTATTTTAATCACATCTATTTCTTCATCAAAATAAATACACTATAAGTTCAGTAGATTTCGCTAACACGACTACGATAGGTTAACCGAGTTAATATGAAATGAAACTTTCATCGAGTCATCATAATTCACAAATAGATTATTATAAATAATTTCACTTTCGGACAAAAGTGCCCGTCAAACTTAACTGTAAAGTTGACCTAGAGACGTGTGGCATGAACATGACAGAGTTATAATGAGCTTTAATACTAGGTATTAAGAGCTTTACATAATATGTAAGTGACTATAAAAAATGATGGCAAAAAAAAGAACGTATCGTAATAATAATCATGTGTCGATGAAAAAAAATTGTGTCACGTGACACAAATGTTAGAGAGATATTGTGGTGAGTTAGAAGCTAGATACTTTGTATAGGACATACTAGCTTTCACGCGCGGCGTTGCCCACGAGGTAACTTAGACAACAATTTTGGTGTGTTACATCGAAACAGTCAACCCTCAATAAATGGACTATACAACATAAAAAAAAAATTCCATTCTATACAGCGCGTTCATACAAACAAATTAAAAAAAAAACAAAAAAGATGTACGTTATAGTATACATATATGAGTATAATACATACATTAGCCAGAAACAGTGTAGGAAAAAAAATCATGTATTTTCTGCATAATTTGTGAAACTGCAATTAACTTGAATGAAACTTAACTGGAAGTTTTACGTCGGTTATTAGAGGATTTACATAAAAAAATGTTAAAAACCACTTCAACGGGCGTTTTTTCCTTTTTATTTCTACTTTAATTCGTAGTTCGGAAAATTCACGGTATAAGAAGGTCAAAACTGAAAAATAAAACAAATCAATACCGAATAATAAAACAAATTTCAGAGTAAATATCAGATATAAATATCTATCGTTCATAGCACAATTTTTATATGGACTTTCTTATAGTTTAAAAAAAATTATAGGAAATACAAGGTAATCATTACATCGGACAAAATCGAATACCTGATAATGATGTTGTAAGAACTGACTAGCATCCGGCCGCAGCGTGAATTTTTAATCATCTTCGTAAAAACGTGTTTTCGAGTTTAATTTAATAGTTAAAACGCGCCATGGTGGGTCTTTATCTATTGAACATGCAGATATAAATTATAATGTATCAAGATGTTTCTACTCCAAGCGTAGGATTACGAAATGTATCTTGTTAACTTGACGTATTAAACCTAAATCTACGGAACATTTTTTTAGATTTTACCTCTAAACATACGTATACAAATATGACATACATATACGTATATACTTTTAAGAAAAGAATTTTTTTCTATTCACGCTGTATCCCGCACATAGTAGGATAGACAGAGGGAACTTGGGACCTGTATTTATAAACTCTCAAATCTGAGATCGAGTTTCGACTTGAGAGCGATTAATAGTCTAGTGTCTAGTGTTAAGACACTTGGTTCAAATTAAGACACTTCCGTTCATTTCCTCCTCCTCTTGTATTTATAAAAAACAATAGGAAGTTTTTACCCTCAACAATAAATCTCAGGCAATTTACTAAGTAGCGTTAAACAGATTAGACGTAATGAAGCCATGTCGTCGTTTTTATGGCGCACCCCGAATGTTCCTAAGTAGACCTACCTTAAATTAGGCGGTTCCTCCTTGCTATAGTATAAATTAGGATTTTCATACAATTTTTTAGGCTTGGAATTACAAAATGAAGGAAAAGCTTAGAGAGGTTTATGTCTTCCTCTAAATTTTACATAAATTTTATAGGCTAGTATAAAGATGGTTGTAGGTTTGATATCCATAAACGATATATTATATATATACGTTTATTTTATTGCCGTAATTTTTTGAAAAACTTCAACAGCACACCTTAATTAATATTAAAATAAAAAGGTATTTTTTTTTAATTTTTTCATGCTTTGTTGGTAAAAATTCTGGAGTGGGCACCAGACTCTGTAGGGAGATCTTTAGGAATTGCTACTACTCAAAGATAATTGCTTAGAACTATCATTTGGCAAGAATGCTAAACAATATTTATTAAATATTAAAAAAAAAATTACAACTATTAAAATCTTTGAATTTCCATTGCAAATTTGCCAAGTCCTTCAGTTCTCTAAGAGACGATTATAAACAACTATTCGCAAAGTAATAGATACGACATTGAGTCTAGGTCGCAAATTTGACAATTGACGATAGGTATAAGGAAGGCCAGTGAGGAACACTCGACTGTTGACAGATGGACAGACGTCCAACTGTCATACAGTTGTGAATAACGCTAATTATATATAATATACTATATTCTACCTGCGGCTTTGCCTGCATGGTAAGTCCTATAAATAACAACATGGTTGTGTAAAGAGTATGACACATGCCACGTTCAAATACCTTCAACTTGAACATATTGTTTGGTCGAACGCCCCGTATTTTAGGAAATAGTTCGAAATAAAAAAAGTAGTATGTATATAACTTTTAGTTATTTCGATTTGATACGTACGGACGTAGTCGAAATATAAAGAAAAAGAAACAAAAATGAGCTTCACGCTGTATCCCAGCAGCAGGATAGGCAGAGGGAACCTAGTGCTAAGACACTCTGTTCCCCACGTTCCGCCGAATTCTGGAGACATTGCGTGTTGAGTGGTGGAACTCAACGCCGCGAAAGAAAAAGAATAGTTCTAATTAACAGAATCGGGAAAAAGAAATGTATATTTTTTTAAGCTTCACGTTGTATCCTGCACATAACAAGGTGCAGAGGGAAACCGCTCCGCTTTACATTGTTACTAGAGAAAGTAAATGAAAATATTAAATATTTAATTTCTTCAAGTGTGAACCGAACCCACAACTTGTCTCGTTTATAGTTTCACGCTTGACACTACTAGTGCAGGGGCACACTGGTGTATTCTAAGTACAAATTTTGTTTTTTCTCATAATTATTTTATCTGAAGCGCACTTTTATGCTACATTTACTACAAGAAGTGTTTTGGCAACTGTACAAAAGCCGTCTTACAATATTTTCATCGAAAAAAAAAACGCTTCATGTGAAAATTAAATTGGTTTAATAAGTATTATAGGTTTAATAGTAATTTTGTAATACCAGATTAATCTGTAAAGATACTAACTTCGAACTGAACCTGATAAAAATGATATTTTAAACTTCATCCATTGCCTTTGCATTTAGTCATACATTTATAGCCAACAAAAACCACCTCGACTACGATGACGAGAAAAAATAATAATCATTTAATAAACTTTAACAATACGTATAAGCTACTTGTTATCATAATTTTTTTGTAAGATTTCAAAAGAAACGTGATTATTTAGAATTAGTTTATTTAGAACTATAAAATATAGAACACATTCTTTTGTTAAGGCAATAATAAGCAAAAACCATCAGACGTCCAATTGATTTTCCACGAATATTGTACCTTAGTTGAGCTACGAACATATTATGTTACAATTAAATATTGTAACATAAGTATTGTTCCATAGAAATGAGCGTTAGGACATTTTATTAGGCTGTTGTGTAATTACTTTTTCCTACCCTTATTACCTGACACAATTTTGTAAATTCTTATATTAGAACATAATTGAATTCAGTATTCTACAAATAAAATAATTTAAGAAAAAAAAATAAACCAACTGACTTCAAAATTTGAATGATTGATTGATTGATGATCAAATATCTGTCCCTATCATTCAGATGACAAGCTTGTGAACACTCATATCTCAAAAACTACTGATGTTGTTGGGAAAAATTTAATTTTTAGTCTAATTTTTGCACAGACATTTAAAGATATATTTAATATACAGTAACATCATCCTTGCATGCAAGATTGGAAGCTTAATTTTATAAAACGAACAATGGCGGTGAGTTCCGCCACTCAACACGATAAGTTTCGAAAAATTGTGTGGTGCGAGAAGAACGGGGTGTCTTCACTAGGTTCCTCTGTCTACCCGGCTATGTGCGGGATACAGCGTAAAACTAAAACAAATATATATTCACCACGCACACATTAACCAACAACTTGTGTGCACAACGTCTCAATACTACAGTTTACAAATCGCATATTCGCAGAAGAATATCTATGTTTATGCTTCAAGGAAATTCACGAACGTCATTGTTTGACAGTCGAGAGTTAATTAGCACTTTATTTGTCGTGTATTTATACCATACAATACCATATTTTAGGTTATATATGTATGTATACTAGATGGCTTTAAAATCATTTATTATAAATGATTAATAAAACCATCCATTATGATTATAAATTGAACTCATAGCCTCTGAAAACAAGTGGATCTTTCAAGTTTCCCAACTGTGCTACTGGTAATATAAATTCAATTTAACCGTATTTTAAGGTTTAATTTTACGTTAAAAAATTGCTTAGTGACTAACAGACAACGCACAGATGAAACTGCAGGACTTAAAAAGCTGAAATTTGGTTTGGAGAGATAGATTTGGGAGGAGGAGTTTAGACTGAAGGATTTTACGAAATTCTTTCGGGAACATGGAAGAGGGAGATTTAATAGTTCACAGATCATACAAACAACAGTTTGGGAAATAAATATATCCAATAAGAATAAAAATACTGGTATGATTTGAACCAGTGTCCTCTTTAATAAACTCTACAAGCGTTCTAAGTAATTAATACACATTCATACTAAAGAATCGTAATTGTGTTACGGTTATTACAACATTTAAATTTTAATTGTTATATTTAGATATAATCAATGTTTATAATCTTTTTAATGATCCGAATCCTTTATCTTTAATTATTCTTAATTAAAGTTAATTGTTTTTTTTGCATATTTTTGTATCACATATTTTACTGCCATACATAATACATTTAAAAGGTTGCCTTACATAAATTGTATGTAATTAAAAAAAAATCTTAATATTACAAAGATATTTATAAAATTATAAAATAATTTATTATAATAACTTTAACATAACTGATTCAATACGTCATAACGTGAGTAATCGCATAAAAAGCGTAATTGCGTCAATTGGATATGCACGCTTTTAAACATTGTTTAAAATACGTCACAACTCATAAATATTACAGGTAGATTGTTAAATAAAAGTAAGATATTCTCATAAGAGGCCGGTCGTGGCGCAGCGGCACGAGCTGTGACTGTAAATCCGACTGGTTGTGGGTTCGATCACCATTCGAGGAGATGAAATATTTACTTAAATTTATAT
>DWAP01002464.1:0-13472 GCA_018230625.1 Heliconius eleuchia | reverse complement strand
ATGACGGTAACGACTTGTTGGTGACATATATAGACTGCAGTAGAGGTATTATAAGCATTTTTTATGAAATAATTTTAAAACATAATATACTACGAGTTTAGTAACAAAGAAAACTTTATGAAGATTTTTTTTCTATAACGCCTAAAAATTTATTCATGAAATTTTTTTTCGTCGACTCTACCTTTTGAGATGATCCCCTTGTTATTAGCCTTCGAGACCAAATGAGCTGCATTCATAGAAAATATTCATATGAATTTAAGAGTTTATTGTAAAGGAATAAAGTTTAAATTTCATTGCCGATTTTGATAAAACATTTTCTATATCAGACCTGAGGACATCATTTGGTTTAGAGCTCATTTGATTTTTAGATGAGTTGTGTTTAGTATTGAATTGAACGAAATTTTATCGCTTTCCATTTTATGCAAATTGATTTATTTGGTCCTATTTATAGTAAATAATACAATTGGGGCTCGTGATTAACGTTCTATTGTTGTTTTGCTGTTACGGTTGTAAAACGCTCAATTAACTGTGATTAATATTTTTTTGTTTGTGAAATTATCATATTAGTCGATTCATAAAATATTAGTTTTCAATCGTCTTGCCCGGTCAAATGAAACCAGCGAAGAGTTGGGTATGATACTGTTACATTTACATTATAAGTAAATCTGACCATAGGTTAGCGTACAATTTATTTTTCTTTCAATTTCAGACTGTATCACTGTATACAGTGGGAACCTATTGGAAAGGGAGCCTAATATTTGTATTTCCAATTTTTTATAATATAATTAAGAGAATTAAATCTTCTGCTACACAAAATTATTTTTCAGATGACGTTGGTTTCCCTGTAACATAATATATATGAGGTATCTAGTATTTATAAATTCGTATATATTTAAAATAGAATTTTGAGAAAATTTTATTGACTTTTCAAATCGAATTAGCTTCACACTGTATCCCACACACAAAATAGGGTAGGCAGAGGGAACCTAGCGTTAAGACAGCCCGTTATCTACTTTTCGCTGAATTCTGGAGGCATAGCGTGTTGAGTGACTTCACTTCGACACCAGAGTGAAGAAATGAACATATAAATTTCAATAATTATTTTATAATTAATATTCCTCTAGTGGGGATCGAACCCATAACCAGTCGAGTTTACAGTCACACTTTATGCCCCTGTACCACGATACTCAACTAACTCTTTTTAAAAAGTGTTAAATAGATAAACAATAAGCTAGGTGCCGTTAGAGCTGAGAGAGATCAAAGCCGCTCCGTCCGACCGCAGATTTACTCCGGTCTTAAGCAAATTTAATCAAATGAATGGTTTCATTTAACTATAATGACACAATGTTGGATTGCGTTGAAAAGGGTAGCAGATACCAAAAATATGTTTTTGAGTTAAAATGTTGCTATCAGTCGTCTTAAACAAAAACGTTGTTTCACGCTTTTTCCTGCATTCCTTAAGATATCCAGTTCTTTATTTTCCGCAATTTTTTTGAGAAGTTACGTGTGGCGGAACTCAACATTGCACTTTGTCTATCAAATTGAGGAAATGAAAATAAATGTAATCATTTTTTCACAAAATTTTCAGAGCGTAACGTTGCGTGAGGGATTAGCATAAATCAACGCCGCGCTTTGCCTACAATGACTTTAAAATTTTTTTCAAAAAACAATATGGTACCTGTAATTGAAATCGAACCCGCAATTCTTAGTTAGTGGTAATTACTGAATGCGCCTAAATTATAATTAATGACAATATTGTTCTATAATGAAAACTGTATATAAATGGTCGGCCTCAAAGCCACAGGTACGTCCTAATTAAATTATTCTTAATAACGGTCGATAATGTCCAGCAATACCTAGCTGAGTATAATGAGAATAAATAATATTATTTAAATGATTTCATATCTCACATGCAATGCCTTGAATTTGGGTGGATATGAAGTGTTTAAATCTAGTTTCTTTTTATTAGCAGAAACAGAAGCATTTTGTAAGAGTTTTTATGTCGTAGCGAACAGAGCCACAGCTACGAATATGCGACTAAAGAATCATTTAGGGTTTATGCATTTTTTTCAAACTCTTTGGATCGCCACTCAGTTTGCAGTCTTAAAAATAGAGAATCGGCACAACTGTACTTATTCCTGACACTAGGCTTACTCAGCCTACTCTCAACACTAAGACACATTTACCTGAAAATAAATCAAAAATATTTACAAAATTTAAGTAAAATATCCTACGCGAAGCAAGGAAAGACAGGTGAGAAAGCGCACTTACAACTTCATATCGACATCGCCACATTAGTAAATCCGACAGCACGTTAAAACATCGATTCAGCTTAGTTGCAAGTTGCAAGAAACATTTCAACGTTAAATGTTATTCCGCAACCACAATTCACACCTTATTTAAAACCTTGCATAAAAGTACCCACTTTTTACACTATTTCAATAACATAATTCAAAACGCAACCGTGCAACAAGGTTGCTGGAGCTTATATTTCTCTAAATGTATGTTGGAAATTGTTAAGTTGTCGTCGGACTAAATTTAAGGGTTGCACGTGCCGTTTTAAGTGCATTCGTTTCCTACGGAATGCTCATTTTACGATATGTGCTGACGCTAAGAGAACTTTTTATGGGATAGCTATGGCGTAAAATCTTATGCTTTTTATAAATTCGATTAGCTTTTAAGCTTTCTTTCGTTATATGTTAGTGCTTTATGTTTGTAAGTACATTTGATTGCACTGCAGAAGCTTAAGTAACATAGTCCGTTCTTTCGTCTACTTTTGAATGAACTTTTATATGGTTTTTAGTCTAATTGGGAAGTTTAATTGGAAAATGATGGTAAGAAAAAGAAAGGGGAGAATTCAGTGGAACTACGAGAATATGAGAGGAAGTACGCGTAAAATATATGAGGAAGCCCTGGAGGACATATATGAAGAGCTAGAGAAAAGCTAGAGAGGTATGCAGAGACCGCAGCATATCTACACATCTCTTTTGCCTTGTCTACTACAATCAATCGCTTCAAATATAAAAGTAGAGTGGTAAACATTTTTTTTTTCGTTCTACCCTTTTGCTACACGAGAAAAAGCACGTTTACTCAAAATTTTAAAATCACTTTAAAATATATTCTGAAAATTAAAATTGCCTTTCTAAAAGTTTAAAATTAAAAATTTTTGCTTTGGCTGTGTTATTTTTATTACTTTATACTCTAATGTGTCGTTCAGTCGAGAGGCTAAGCGTTCTGAGCACCCTTCACCTATCTCGTGCCGGCCTTGGTACGGCCCCTTTGATGAGAGACGGAAATATGTGAAAATATATATTTTTAATGCAAAGATAACTAACTCGTGTCCATGAAGTGTATTTAACCTATATAAAAACATGAGGAAGTTATACTTTTATATATGTATATCGTATTTTGTGTTTGTTAATAAATTAATAAACTAAATCAGCTTCACGCTATATCCCGCACACAGCAGGGTACACCCGTGTGCCACTGAGCAGTCTTGCCATTTTTCAATAATTACACATTAGAGTGGGTTAACTCCCAGTATCGTTATAAATTTCACAAAAGCCACATTTCTTTACCTTTATTGTCGTAAACACACTTAGTTCTTATTAAGACATTTTCGTTCCCCATTTCCCGCAGAATACTGGAGACATTGCGTGTTGAGTGGCGGAACGCGAAGCCGCGTGATTTTTTTCCTTACCAGAACGAAGGACTAAAAATATGAAATATTTAATTGCCTCGATTGGGAATAGAACCCACAACCTATCGCATTTACTGTCGCACACCACTTCGCCACACCTCTATAGACTAATAATAACAAAAAATCTAACAACACCGTAATTCACAATGAAAATGACTTACCTACTTTATTTTATATTCATACGTTTTAATGTTTGCTCACATTTTTAATTGTATCTAGATTAAAAACTGAAGAAAATAGCAGCAACTAATGCTATACTCGTATAAGATTTGGCAAAGTGCCAGTGCCGGGGTACTTATCGCTAAGTTATATTAAAGTTACTTGGAACTTGTGATGTGATTATTTGTTACTTTCTAAGTATTAAGTAACTGTTAGAGGGTTTAACCCGCAATATTGTTACAATGTTTGATGCGTTTTTGTGATAATTTTGTCATTGTTATTTCGTTTTCAATAGATTTCTAGTTAATTATTTTGTTTTTTTGTAAACTAGGAAGTAATATATAGATGTTTAATTAAGATTTATAGGAAAAGTTGTTATAATTTATATTTTCGATTTCGATTAATTTCCCCGTTAATTATAAATATAAAAATAAAATTATACGCTAAATGACTATTCAAAAATAGATTATTTTTCTATTATACAGAATTTATATTTGTCATCTAGGTCGTCGTCGCGTAGTGATAGCGTCTGACAGTTAACGTGACGGTTCTGAGTTCAATTACCACTAGGGGGAATAATTGCGCGGCATTGCATTCAGTTACTCAACACGCCAAATCTCTAATACTTGATGGAAAATAGAAAGCGGCAAAGCGTCAAATTACTTAACGCTAAATTATGTATATTTGATTTACTTGGATCTCGTGATGTGATTAATTGTTACTCGCTAACTATTAACTAACTATTAGAGAGTTGAACCCACAACTCTGTTATAATGTTTGACGCGTCTTTGAAATAGTTTGTAGGTATTTTGGAGGTCATTGTAATTTATCTTGCCGATTTTGATTAATTTGGTCGTTAAATACACTATTATTATTTTATGATATTAATACGTAGAATTATATTTATAGTATGTATATCTTTACTGCTTATAGTATTTATATGTATATTTTTTTTATCATAATCGAGTGACTTATAGACAAAATGCACCTCAAGTTATCTTCGGGAAAGTAGGGAAGCATCAATAATATTTTTCTACGGATTCATTAATCAGCATAATCTCTAAGGAAAGGAAAACATTCTACGTTAGTCCGAGAAAACGGTTTTACGGGTTACTGCTATTAGTTTATTATATATTTTTTAGGCTTAGTGTGATTTCATTTTGTTCTCCAATTTTTGATTTAAATGATTTTACTTCAAAAACTTAATTAATAATTATATCACATTCGTTTCACCGAACGTATATTGAACCTACAATTATCACAGATTTTTATGAATCAGCTTCACGTTGTAGATTATTATAATAATTCTAATAAAAGCAAGATAAGGAACTTCTATATTCATTCTCTTACATACATATTCAATATTAAACCACGCAAATATTCACAGTCTAACGAACTAAGCTTCTTTAGAAGGAGATGGACTAACTTGAAAATTAAGCTTAATTATAATTAAAATTTTATCTGAAGCCGCGCATGCTGACTATTCAAAGAAATTATGTTTATTATACAATTATATTCTTAGTTATTATAGTTTTTTTATAGCTTCACGCTGTTTGAGGGATACAGCGTATATAGCAGGGTAGGAAAAGGAACCTAAACTTATGACATTTCATTCTCTACTTTCCTTCCAACGCAAACTAAACATGCAATATATTTATGTGTGGAACTCAACGCCGCGATTTCTTTGTCATAGCTCGAAAATTAAAAAACAGTCAAGCAACGCATTTATACTAAAACGTTATCGAACGTTGTAAAGGTGGTATAAGTCATTGATGTATTTTTGAGGTGCTTTTTACTATAGGTCTTTTTTTTCAAGTTTTTCAAATTTAAATTACATTTTCGTAGGAATCCTCTATTTAAGTTTAATTTAAAATTATAGTTAGTCTACATTGACTCTATCTTTGATAGTGTAAGGAAACCGTGACTCGAACTTTCACACAATGTTTGTATTTTCCAAAGCCGATATAAATTATAAACTGTTCTTGAGCTCCTTGTGAACTTGCTTAAATTTATATCGTTATTAAGTTCTTTGCGCTATATGTAATATTGCTTTTTTTGGAATTCGAGATTTTGAAATTGTCATTTAGTATAATTTTAGTAGTATTATATATTTCTTTTTGGTATGGTAATAAGATAAGATGCGGCTTTAAGTTCCGCAATAAAATACGTAATGTATCGAAAATAGGGGAATCTAGTGTTAAGCCACTAGATTCTCTTAGACTATCCTGCTGTAGGCACATATAACATAACATTTTTTTACAATTTACTTTTATATTATAATTAATTTAATAAATATTTTATTTATATTTATTTACTAAGTTTAACACTGCAGTGTCTATGCTTCCATAGGAACTAAAGTATAGGCTACCGTGATTCACGCCTAGTCCATGTCCGCGTAGTCCACCCGACAGAGGGAAAGTGAGTGTTTCAGTAGATATCGGCGTGCAAGCGATAAGCGATACTCATTTAGTTGTACTTGCATATACTACAGATACCTTTGTGTCTATTGCGAAAAGTTTAACCGTGTAATACGATGGTTGTGGTTTCCCATGTAAAGGAATGTTAGAGTTTTACTAAGCAAACAAGTGCTTCTCCGAGTTGTTTCCCCCACTTAGTAAGGTAGGCGGAGGGAACCTGGAAACGGCATGTTAAAATAGATATATAGATAGATTATCACTATTACAGATCTCTTACAGGTAACCTTTAATATAAACATTCAATAGTAAAGGATATCTTGGTAGTGCATAAAATAATAAAGAGTAAAATAAATATAAATAACATACCAAGAGTGTGACTGGAAATATGACATAACAAAGTGTGTTGTGACTGTAAATATAAGTGGTTGTGGGTTCGATCCGCACTCGAGGAAATTAAATATTTATTTAAATTTAAATTTTAATTTCTTCGCTCTAGTGTTGAGGCAAAGCGCAAGTGTGCACAAATGTCGAGGCATGTCGTAACACTAGGTTCCCTCTGCCTACCCTACTGTATGTGGGATACAGCGTGAAGCTGATTATTTAAATATTTTTAGTAAGAATT
Source organism: Heliconius eleuchia (assembly GCA_018230625.1). Lineage (NCBI taxonomy): Eukaryota > Metazoa > Arthropoda > Insecta > Lepidoptera > Nymphalidae > Heliconius > Heliconius eleuchia. Next base: position 6,574 of record DWAP01002464.1, on the reverse strand, counting down.
ATTTTGATATATTATACATAAACTATATGTATATAATAGATAGACGTTGATACGAATCTCTAACGTTACGTTAAGACTCTCTTTTCCCATTAAGATACTTCCATTTCCTACTTCCTGTCGAATTCTGGAGGCCTACTTAACAGTTTGTTAAGGAGTTTATTTGGTTTAACGCATTAATTTCGGGAACTAGTGAATCGAATTTCTCTTTTTTGTATACAATAATTTATTTATTGATAGAAATATATATTTATATATTAAATCACATTAATTGTTTTGGTGCTGTAAACCACTTATTGGTAAACAGAGTTACCGCGAGCATTAAAAATACTACGACTATCGTCGGCTATTTCTATTCGACAAAAACCACATAAAAATAACAACTCTAAAAATATAAAAAAATATATAATTATATTGTATAACATACATAACTTCTCAAAAAAAACTAAATTATATTAAAAAAAGCTAAACAAGTGAGATATCCATAGAAAACCAGTAAAAATTGTTATTACCATATAATAGAAAGCGGAACACGGTTATATATTCAAAGTGGGCTTTTGTTGTTGTTTACGACCGGATATTCTGCGTATTTTAGTGAACGAGTCGTAAAATTATGTTTTAGTGACTATATAAAAAAGAATGACTTTTACATGTACATGCATACACGCGAGACATTCCTAGCTTAAAAATCTGTGAGTTTAGTGAGAAAATTTAAATCCACATTTCTAATCCATGGTAGTAAAGCGGCATGGTGTGTTACCACGACAGTTATGGGTTCGATTTCAACTCAGAGGTTCAAATTATTTTCATTATCTCATTCCGATAACAAGCGACAACAAAGCGCGCCGTACAGTTTCATCATTAAACACAAAATTTTTAATCTTGGACAGGGCGTGGTACTCCCTTCCTTATCCTGCTGATACAATCAAATTTTCAATTAAGTGAAATTAAATTTGCATTGCGCGTTCCAGACTTCTTCTATAAAATACATAAGCTTGTCTTGTATACATTAATCAATGTTAGTCCTAGATTAGAATGAAATTAAGTCGGGCGTTCAGCGTCGCTACCGATTAAAGAATAAAGTTCATAATCACTAAGTCAACAGAATAAAGCTATTAAACATTGTTGTAACTTCACAGTGTATCCCGCACATAGCAGGGTAAGCAGAAGAAACCTGTGAACCTAGCTAACACACTCCGTTTTCATTAGAACACTTTCGTTCTCCACTTTCCGATGACTTCTCGTGGCTGCGTGAAGAGTGGGGGAACTCAACACCACTTTTTAGCTGATTACTAGAGCAAGAAAATGAAAATATTAAGTATTTCATTTCACCCGGTGGCAATCAAAACCACAACCTGTAACAGTATGAACTTTGGATATTTATCCACGGTTTAGAGGCGGGGCAGCGCCTTTGCGCTTTCTTGCTTTTATTATAACTAAATATACTGAAAAGTTATAGAGGAGAGGAAGATAGGAGGCGCTATTGGTTTTTCTTCGAAAGGGTTTTGAGTTATGACAATGTGATATTGTCGAGTTTCAGTTATTGAAGCAAACTTCTGATCGCAAATATTTTATACGTTCTGATGATAATATTTAAAAATCTTGACTTTGTTACTTCTGAATCTCTAAAAGATATTGGGTTTCTCAGGATAACAACGATAAAAAAATTATAACTAGATCACACATCACGAGCCAAAACATTATTCATTAAACAACATTTTTAAAAGTTTTTGGGGAAACAACTACAAAATTCAATATAAACCGTCGCATTTACAGTCACAAACTTGTGCCTCCTCTTGTACATAATTTATGACGTTCTCAATCATCCCTAAAACGACATGAAAAATTAACTTTTCAGAATCTCGAGACAATATACATATAAAAAATATCGACATTAAAAGTAAATTAAATATTCTAAAGTATACGCCCATTAAAGTCACTAAGCAGAACGACCAACAATTGAAGCGCTTTGAAGAAGTAAAAGCTTTTTATACGGTCTCTATTCAGTGGACTCTATAATTAATCACCTATCAAGTAACAGTGACGTTGCGAGTTCCGACGAAAATGTAAACAAAACGCTAACAAAATGAAATGACAACCCGTCTATGCTTAGAATGCAATTAACATTGTCGGGTGACAAACGATTAACTGACAAACTGACAGTACTTACACATTGTTGTGTTGTATGTTTGATAAAGAGATTTAATTATTCGTATATTGTATTCTATTAACTTTAATCTTTCTATTTGGTGCAGTTGTAAAGCGTATGATTATATACGTGATAATTTTGCCTTTATATTCTAATTTAAATATTTATATATTTTTGTATGTGTGTCCCGGACAAAATAGGCAGATGGAACCTGGGGAATCTAATGTCAAAACACTCCTTTCCGTTTAAGATACTTCGTTTCGCCACCTTCCGACGACCTGTGCTGAATGCCGGATCTCAACGTCTCGCTTTTGCCTCGTTAGCAGAGCGAAATATAAAATTATTAAATAATTCATTTCCCCGAGTGGAAATCGAACCCATATATGTATAAAAAGGTTTTATTGCTTCCTCTGCGGTAACCTGAAACTACTTTGGCAGGCTATAAATATACTCTTAGTTATGACTACATTTCAAATAACCTGTAAATGTTATATCGTTATATTATAAAATGTATGTAACATATAATAAAAAACACAATATATGTATGAATCTACTGAAGCATTGGAATGAATTCATAAAGTTTGATAGAATCGTCGTTAACAGCAGGCTTTACGCCACTTTTATATGGGACTTTTTCCCTTCTTTGCCATATTAATATTGTTGTATACTGAGATTTTATTACATTCGTGTTGTTTCATACTGTAGGAGTACTTGTTTTAGGAAGTGTTGAGTGGGAGTCAAAGTGGGTACGAATATTTTACTTTTTGAAAAGACAAAATTTTTTAAATTTAAGAACACAAACACTCGAAGTAGGTATAAAATATATGCATGCCTACTAATTTTATCACAGTTAATAATTAAATAAATAAAAATATGGAGTTGAAATCTATACTCTATATAATATCTTATAGAGCAGAAGAGTTTGCTTGTTTGAATGCGTTAATTTCCTGAAATCTCCTGAGATTGGCGAATTCATTCACTGGTCAGTGGTGCAGGGGCACAAAGTGTGACTGACTATTAACGCGACTGGTTGTGGGTTCGATCCTCACTCGATGACATAAAATATTTATTTAAATTTATATTTCCATTTCTTCGCTCTGGTATTGAGGCAAAGCGCGGTGTTGAATTCCACCAGCTCAGCACGCAATGCCTCCAAATTTCAGTGGAAAGGGAAGAACGGAGTGTCTTAACATTAATTCTAGTTTGAAGCTGATTTGATCTTTAAATATAAAACTTATGATCAAAATTCTAGGTCGAATCCGGTGATAGATGAAAATATAAAAGTCAATACCCATATTTTATATGTAAATATTAATAAACGGCAAATATTTCTGAACAATATCTACCTACAGCCATAAAAAACTACAATTACGTACAAAATATAAAACAAAAGCTGCATTGTTTTCCCAACAATTGCAACTTTATCTAGCAGAGTGTTCGTTCTGGTGGAATAGTGATGAAAAGCTCATTGTAGTCGACGAAAATTATAGTTTTAAGTGCTTCAAGTGAAGGTGAAACTATAGAAGACTACCAATACTCTGCAAATTGATATTTAATGGATTTTCTAGAAAAAAATATTATCTATGTTTAAAATATTGCTCAATACGGTATCGTGGTACAGGCCATCATAGGATAGCGTTACACTCTACTCTTGGTGTGGCTTATTTACATTTTTGCGCTCTGGTAGACAACTCACGGCGTTTAATTTCGCTACTGAACACTCAATGTCTTCCTATGTCTATCTTTTTATGAATACTTTAATAAGAAAACGCACGAAATTAATTTGAGTTTCCGATTGAGGCGAGTTCAGTCGGGCGAAAGGACGGAATATTTGAGACACTAGTTTTTTCTGCGTCTTCCCGCATGTAGTTGAGTATAGCATTAAAATATTCCGTTGACTACTTTCTGCCAATATTTTGAGACATTACATATTAAATGGTTACATTTTAACTCAGTGTCGCGCTTTTTATTCTTATAAGTACGAGAAAAAGATATTATTTCATTTCTTAGAGTGGTAATCGAATCTAACAATTATCACGCTTATAGTCTATGCTCGACGACATTCTGTTCTTAAAAAAGAAGAAAAAGTGAAGTACGACAGGGTGCATGCGCGTAAAGTGTATCTATAAACGCGACTAGTTATGGATTTGATTCCCACTCGATGAAACGAAATATATACATATATTTATATTTCCCTTGTTTCCCTCTGGTTTTGGATCAAAGAGCCGCGTTGAATTCCGTCACTCAACTCGCAATGTCTCCAGAATTTGGCGGAAAGTGGCAAATGGAGTGTTGTCTTATTGTGTGTGAGATACGGCTCAAACTCAAAAACTCTTAACTATATATTTTTTCCTATCGAAAGATAACCAAACTATCACAACCATCATATAGTTGGTCAACTCACGTAACCTGTTTGACCCAAGGTTTGACCAAACGATTCACTTACACCACCAGAGATTCGGGGCTTATCCCAATCTAATTTATAATTACCATATTGTGACCTCATCGTAAGCTCAGCTTAAACGATCACTTGGAACGATATCCCTAAGTGTATTAAAACTCAGTAATTTTAAGACTAAATTGTTTTATTTATTTCAATAAAAATATTAATGCAATAGTGTAAGAGAGGAAGATGTCTCAAAGTATAATTTATATAAATATTTAGATTTAAATTAATTATCGTTTTAAATAAGGTTAGTCAAATTACAGCATTGGTTTCTGCCGATGAACTGACGACGATTAAAGACTTTCCCTGCGCAAAAAGATACCCGTGACCACGGACTACTGCAATGTGTTCCAAACGTCGGGTTCCCAAAAATGTATAATCTTAAATATACGCGATTAATGTGGTTAAAATAGTTTCATTTAAAATGATGAAACCTTTCTGAATAGGATCTCGCTAGTGAATCAGGTCACAAATATCCAACTAACCGTAGTGGTAAGTTGGATAATAAGTACTGATAAACAAATTTTTATACTGTTATCACTTCATTAGGTACATTTGCATTCGAAGAACATTTTTCTACCTCCAGAGGTAAAAATGTATTGAGGTTGTCATAAACTCGTACAATAGCAGCTCAGTCCTATTGACTGAGATGCCGACTTTTTATCAATTGAAATCAGGTTCCATTACATTCCATTCAATACAAACTCAACGGTTTGCCTTGCAACGGTAAGCCTCAATGCCTTTAATGAAAAATGTATTTGGAAAATATAGATAATGGTGTATTTTTTACTCGATACTTGGCTCGTTCTCAGTGCCTCAGGTAACTCTGATCACTGGTTCTGTGGGTTATGATGAACCTCCAATGAATGGACTATGCAACACTATAATAATTTGAATGTAACTCAATTATAAGCGGTAAGTTAGGTGTCAAAGAGGTTGCCATTACTGTTCAAAACTGGAAATGTAATGACGACCGAGATGCACTTAGAGTTAATTAATGTATTCTAAACTTAACTGTAATTCTTGAACTATGTTGTTAAATATTCTATGCTGTATAGAAAGTTATAGATATGCTGTATAGAAAGTTATAGAGGCGATATGTAAGCACGATGATTATAGGTTCGATCTCCTCTCGGGGGAATGGTTGTATTAAATTTATTTTTCCCTGCTCAGGTAGATGAAGTAAAAAAGAGAGTTTTTAAGCACTAAGTTCCGTCCATTACTATGCGAAAAAAATTGTGCGGTTGTAAAGAAAAAAATGAGAGAAAACACAATAAGTATAGAGACCACGTGTTAGGTGAAAAGACCAACCAAATGAAGTTTGCAAGCAAAATATGAGGAGTGTGAGTGAAGTCACCATTGGAAAACATTTTTAGGGCACCGTCCCAGTGAGTACTCGAGAAGCTTGTGTGGCTCATGGATGACAAGTGGAGGAGGGATATTAATAATATCCAATAAATCTTCACGCTTCTACTCTTCAACGCCTTTGACTAAAGCTACGGGTACAAAGAGATTCTTTAGTGAACTCCGATGAAAGCTGAGAAAGTCTAGTGCTACTTCTCTACTTTCTGTTCGAATTTAAGCTTTACATTGCTGAAGATAACACCGTACTTTTTTGTACCAGAATGGGGAAAAAAATATTTAGATATTATATATTCATTACACCGAATAGGAATCGACTCCACAATCATCACGAATAAAGGAATGTATCACGATGATTCACTTACAATGTTTATTATTTTTCAGCTTTTATCCCGCATATAGCAGGGTAGGCAGAGGCAACCTAGTGTTAAGACACTCCGTTCCCCAATTTTTGTCAAGTCTTTGAGGTACTCCGTGTTGAGTGACGGAGCTCTACGCCGCGATTTTTCTTTGTTACCAAAACGAAAAAATTAAAATATTAATAAACAAGAATTCATTCCTCTGAGTGTGAATCAAACTCACAACCGTCACGTTGCAGTTACACATTTTCGTTCACGATT
>DWAP01002463.1:0-13472 GCA_018230625.1 Heliconius eleuchia | reverse complement strand
ATTTTTATACGTTTTCTAAATAAGTATTTATCTTTCCTAAGTGTGGATTAACACTATAAAAATGTTTAAAAAAAACTTACTATAATATTAAAAAAAAAACGAACCTCAAAGCGTAATGTACATCATAATGGACCATCGTCAGTTCCTGGCCTTGTCTGTCCAGATACCTCATTAACGCCAACTTATCACTATCCGCGTACAATGTCAACAAATAATTGTGAATCGCACGATCTTTCACATTGAAATTCTGAAGCATAAATTCCAAATATCTTATAATTTCCAACACGTGGGTACCGTCGTTCTCGCAAGAAAGAAATGCCGGTAGTAACTTCGAGGGGCTTAACGCCGCTCCTTGTTTGATTAACGCCGTAACAGTCTGTTTAGGAATCTCCTCCATTAGCGCTGGTACGAATTGATAGAAAAGATCCGGTTTTTTTAATGTTTGCAGCATATTCAAAGCTTCGATAAAGGATTTTTTGTATATATTCTGGGCGATCACGTTCTCGTAGTCTTCGTTTAGTACCGTTAGTTTTATAAGATTCTGTTTATCACCATGAGAAGACATCAGATCGTAAACGACTGATTTTATGTGTTGCATGCATTTAACTACTTTAGGTTGGAGAAGAAACACTTCAAAATCACTTTGGATTTGATGATATTCTTGCGAATCGGATTTTCCAGAACGTCTCAATGAACCCAATTGCGATAAATACAACTCAGTCATCCAAATGACGATCATTGAAATTAGAGTTTTGTCGTCGTCTAAAGTATCCAGCCTTTTGGCTAAATATACTTTTAAGGCGTTTACTTTATCAAGTTCCAGAAATTTGAGGCAAACCGTTTCAAAACTGCTTTGCGTTTCGGCGTAAATCTCGGCACTTTTATCATATTCTCCTTTATTGAACAGGAGTTCAGCTTGTTTAACATTGATTATATCTATAAAAGCCGGATTATTCTGACAGTATTGTTTGGCCAAATCAAATTGCTCTTTATCTGAGTAAATTCTCCACACATTTCGTTCTTCTCGGATGACTTTGTAACGAAACACTGCATTGCTGGTTACAGCCCATATAGTCCTTTTAACTGGGTCCATTACAATATTTTTTAATTTTCCATGGACTTCAGAATAAGTATCTTCATATACCAGTTCTTGGTTTAATAAAGACACTGCCTTGACGCGGTCTGAATACATGAGAATAGCGTGAAATTCGGTTAAAACGAACGAAAGCGGTGTGGTTTCTTTGCTATCTGGTTTATCTGCGGGATAATTGATAAGTTCACTTTGAGTGATCAATGAATTTGAGTTTTGTTGAGATGTTGGGTCTAACTGTTGATAGAAAAAAGAATATAAATAAATTTCTTGTTAAAATGAAATACACATAGTATTTGTTTAAATATTTGTTGTAAAAAATGTATTATATATCATGTGATAATTTAAGGATTATTTTTTTTTTGTTATACATCAGCTTTATTTGCCACGTTGATACTTTAAAGAAAGAAAAGTTAAGTAAGCGAATTATTTGCATTTGACATAGCACCAATAAATGTGTTGCCTATAAATTGATTTTTATTTTATTTTAATAAAGCCATCAAAGAATAATACAATTAAAAAATATATAAAGCAACTTGAACTTTTCAAGAGGTGTGGCTTTGAGTGTAGCTTAATATTGGTATATTAATTTATGTTTCTAAAAAAGTTCTATGAAAAAAAAATGCTAACTAATACGTATATGTAGATTGTCTCTTACCTGACCATAAAATATACCAGGTTCAGTCAACCAAGCAAATGTCTTTGGCGAATCAGTTTTATCAAAGAAGAACTGAAGTTTTGAATATTTCAAATTAGATGGTATATCTTGAAATCCTGTTTCAGGTGTTGTAAGATATGAATGGAATATGGTCTGAAGCGATGGCTTATCATCATTGAAAACTGCGTGACCTATGAACTGGTACAGCCTCTTAGGTGTAGTTACAAATATAAAGTATTTACTTGTGCTATTTACTCTGTGGAATTCAATTCCTGTGATTGGAGTGTCTTTACCTTTACCTATGTCGAATATCTGTAAAATATTTAATAAATACATTATATTTTAGTTTTTTTTTGCCCACAAAATTTGAAATTCATATTACAATATTAAAGAAAAAAATTTAAATATTGAATTACATAATTTAATCTAGAAAAAAAGTGATTTACCAAACCATCTATTTCCTTGCCTCCATACAAAGGAAGATAATTAGGCAGCTTGTGGAAGAAAGCCAAATAAATTATATTTTAACAATTAAAAATACAAGAAATATATACAATTACACATAAAAAACAAATAGGATTAATGTTTTCATCATGTAGAATATAAATAGTAAGAAGTACCTGTCTCCAATACTGCTGACTAGCAGTAAATATCTTATCATTATCTGCCTCAAGTTCAGTCTCCAAAATATGACCTTGGGATGTCCCTAACAAAATTGGTCCTGTGGTAGTTGTAGATCTATTTTCATAATTCCACCCAACTTCTGTCACTTCATAATTTCTGGATTTAGTTACAGTTTTCAATTTGCTACTCTTTCTATGCAAATACACCAGTTCAGGATGGCCCTCTTTGTTTCTGGCGGCAAAAGCCATGATCAAGTGGTACCCAAGGGGATCAAGGAATATGGAGGTTAATTTTGAATTGGGCTGCACAAATTTTGTGTATTGTATTTCTGAAAATATTTAGGTAACATATACATCATAAGTGTAATGATATAATTTTTTGGTTTCTTATTAATTATTTTTCTTTCCCTTGCTCTGATCTGGCAAGACAAATTTTATATTGAGTTCAGCCACTCAACATACGATGCCCATTCTGATGATGAATGGAGTGTCACTAGGTTATTTGACTATAATCAAAATTAGTGATTTAGAGAAACAATTTATTATCTTATTAGTCATCCATTATGAAGTTTACATGATATACTGGTACATAAAAAATAATTATTAATCATGTACAAATATTTTTGTTTATAAGTAATAAGCTAGCACAATCACATTCTGATAATGAATTAATGAGGTCATTTTCAATACATTATATAAAAATGTAGCCATACATATATGTACATGTATATACAAGTAAAATATGAGAAAAGAGGCATTGTGGTGTAGAGTGCTGTGTGACATTGTCCAACAGTAAATGCAATCGCAGGTTCTACTCAGAGGAATGAAGAACACTCTTGACTCAGGAGCATAATGAGCTCTGCAACTCCAAACGATACTGGGTATCATGATTTTCAGCAAAAAGTTTAGGATAGGGTAGTTAGTTTAGGATAGTTTATTTATAATGGAGTTTTCAATAATTCTTATTTATTTGACATTATTAGCAATTATTTCCAATTATGAAATGTAGTATTATATTTTACGATTATAACACGATTATTGTGAAATTTTCTACCCAGTCGAGTGTATACTTATCCCATTGATTTATGTTCTGATTTAGTTTAATCAAATCATAAAATTTCATAAGAATATGTATGTCTTACCCTCATGTTGGTCAGGCATTTTCAAATCCAATCTAAATAATTTTCCGTTTGCCATCGCTAAGATTAAAAAATCACTAGAAACAGCGACATGAGTGATAACATCGGAAGGATTGAAATTCATTTTTCGTTTCGAGAACATAGGACTATTATCGTCAAGTTTCATGTTGATATAACCTGATGAAGTCATTTGTTCAGACTCTGGCATCGTGCGCTGGGACACTTGGGATGCTTGCTCATATTGATCAAAAATTGAAGTCATTTTATTGTTTTCAATTTATTAGTTTTCTGTAGCAATTATGTGAATATTATATCTATTGATAGTTAGAATATTTATATTGAAATTTAATACTATTAAAATATTACTTTTACAGCCAAATTTCCAGTAAATAGGAAAACATACACCAATTTCACAAAATAAATTTACACGCAAAGGCATATATTTATTCCAATTTGACAGCAGTGACAGTCAATATACAACAGCTGTCATTATTCTATAGTTTTCAACGTCTGCGTTCGGAATAAACGTAACACCTATATTAACAAAAAAAATGTTTTTTTATTCACTTTATTCTTCGTCCCTTGAGCGAATGACTCACGATCCGAATCTCGATCATCCCTTGCGGATAGGCCGCCTGCAATCTGTAGATTTCACTTATATAAAGCTAGCCAGCTTAAAATTAGGATCGTTAAGAGAAAATGTTATATATTTTCTCCCAATGACCCTAATTTTAAGCTGGCTAGGAAATAGTATTCTGTGCGCTTATTCATTAATTTTCAAGCAATTTGTACCGTGTCCAATAATAAAACAAAAAGTGGATTCCTTACTCTACTTAACAATTTGTCAGTTTTTTACAATAACAGTGACATTTATTTGTTGACATTTGGTTTTATAAGTCGTATTGTTATTTTGTTAGACTGTGGTTGTACGCGTTAGCTGATAAGTGATGTCGGTTTGAAATGTTTATACTGTTTACTCACTATTTAGAATAATCAGTTATTCATAATTGAAGGTAGACCTACCTTTTGTTAGCCGCTTAGATATAAGAGGGCACATGCCGCATAGAATATCAAATTAGACGGTAATCTCTAAATAAGCATAATTTACACAAATTACCATAATCGACTGTAAGAACGGGTTTCGGTCAACGAATATTGAACTAATACCCTAAAACTGAAGTGGACGGCGACCTTGGCTATTATCATTATTATCAGTCGTAACTTTGATGTAATTCAACATTTCAGTGGTGTGATATAATTTCGATAACTTTTTTAATATCAACATTAAAAATGGTTGCAAGCGCGATAGTTTCGTCAGCAAAATCTTCATGTAAGTTTTTTTAAAAATTGGATAGTTGTTATTTTAATTATGTTATATTAATAAAAAAAATTAAAATAATCTATAGTCAATCATAATGAGGAAAGTTATTGTAATTTCAAACAGTGTAAACTGTTATACTTAAAAGTTTCAATAATAAATACAATTTGCAAAAATATTTCAGTTAATTTATCACAATGCCTTAAAGTTCTTGTGTCACAAACTAGAACTTTCACTAGTAAGCTAAATGAAGAACAGTTAGCTGTACAAGAGTTAACTAGAGAATTTGCTAATAAACATCTTAAGCCAAATGCATCAAAGCTTGATTTAGAAGGAAGATTTCCTTTTGATGAGGTAAGTGGCCATCTTATTACTAAGAAAAGAACTTAGTGATTAAACATTCTATTCTCTGTCCAGTCCAAATTATAGACATAATATAAGCATGCTTTACAGCCAAATACTGTTCTAATACCACAATAACTTTTAAGAAAAGACAATTCATTCAAACTTTGTTAATTAATTGTATCTTAGTGACTATAATATATCAAATATTAATATTATTTTGCCCTATATATTAAAGACATATCTTAATGTATTTTATCATATTTATTTTTTCTTTCCTATATGTGGAATAACACTTTAAAAATGTAAAAAATATTTAATGTATGTTTGTCTATATGTTTATAATAATGTGTCCTTTATCTTTATGCATATTTGACTTTCTTGCAGGGTCCTTGTTGTTTCAATAATAAGATATTTGACTGTTATCACATTTTTATCTAAACTATAAGTGGGTAGTTAATCCTCTTGTTTATATTGTATATAAAAAATCTACTAAAAATAGAGGCTGTCTTGTCACAGTGGCACATATATGTAACTGTTAAAAACGGGGGTTGTGTGTTCGATTTCCATTGTGCTAAATTATTTATTTAATATTTTCAATTACTCTCTCTAATAACTAATCAAAGCACAACATTGAGTTCTGCTACTCAATACACATTGTGTCGTAAATTCTATGTAAAGTTGGGAATGGAGTAACTTAACACTTGACTCCCTCTGCCTACTCTGCTATATTCATGGTACATAATGCCTTAAAAAACCACCAACAAATTGAATTACATCACTACAACCCTTTTATAGGTATACTTATGTTGCCTAAGTATGCATTTCTTAAAATGGCTATTTTTTCAAAATATTTTATTTTAAAATAATTTCAACTGTAATAAATATCACCATGTTACATTGGACACCCACATTTCAACACTCAGTTGGAAAGTTTTTGATTTGAAATACATAGGATTTGGGTTAGATTTTTATTTGAGGTAATTTTCCCTAATTCCATAAAGTGCAGTTTTGGATTTTAGCCAAAAATGCAGACAATAACAGAAAGTGGAGAATTGAATATTTCAATAAATTATCCATTGTTGTAGTTTAAATAATAATAATATGTATTTAGGTCATTACTCATATCCTTGTTCATAGATTAACTAATGTACTATAAATTATTATATTTATTCTAGATTAAACGCCTAACAAATCTTGGTTTCATGGGCACATGTGTCGAAGAGCAGTATGGTGGTTTAGGTAAAGATTATTTATCACTAGCTGTAGCTGTGGAGGAGTTATCTCGTGGATGTGCCAGTACTGGAATGCTTTTGTCTATACATAACTTCCTCTATGCGAATCTGGTTAACGAAAAGGGCACACCAGAGCAGAAGGAACAATTTCTGAGAGATTTCACAAAAGGATCTATTGGATGTTTTGCATTGAGTGAACCAGGTAATTAATATATTTTCTACTTTTTTTAGCATCATGCTATACCCTGCACACAGCAGGGTATGTGGAAGAAAACTAGTTCGAAGACACTCCCGTCCGGAATTTAATATTGAGTGGCGGAATTCAACGCCGCGCTTTACCTCGATACCACACAGCGAAATCGAACTCACATCTTGTATTGTGTAGTCAGACTTTATGCACCTGCGCCATGATTGGCTCTATTTGTTTAAAATTAATAGATGGCTTGACCGACTGAGTATTTATAACGTTATATATAATGGTATTATTTATAACGCCTAGGGAATTATAAATAATAACTAGAAATTAAGATGCTTATTGTTTTATTTTGTTTTAAAAATGAATACGAACGGTTCCGTACGATCTTATTTGTGTTTTTCGGGGTATAACTAAACGTATATACACGACTATAATGAAACAGTTTTTAGTGCAGAGGCCAGTCGTGGCGCAGGCGCACAAAATGTGTGTGTGTAAAAGCGACTGAATGTGGATTCGATATAAATTTAAATAAATATTTAATTTCATCGAGTCCCCACTCGATTTACATTTCGCTCGGGTGCGCAAGTGCGGCATTGAGTTCCGCCACTCAACACGCAATGCCTTCATTCGGCGGAAAGTGGGGAACGGAGTGTCTTAACACTACTTTCCTCTGTCTACCCCGTCGTGTGCGGGATACAGCGTGAAGCTGATGTATTACAAGGTTTTTTTTAACTTTCTGTATAATGTAAATTGCAGGAGGATGCGTGAAACTGACAAAGTAGCCGCTATGTCGTTAAACAATGACCTCAATAATTTGTGCCCTTGAACAGATACTCGAACAAAAGTAGTAGATTATTTTTCCTCCTTTTGTCATGCTGTAACTACTATTATAAAGAAAATTGATGATATTAGTATTTTTATAGCGACTTGATTTTAAATGCAACAATTGTAGGTTCGATTCCCATTCGGCTAATGAGACAAAGCCCATTGTTAATTTTCTTATTTTCAATAGGACCTTTTTTCAAATTACATTAAATACTCTACATTTAATTACAAATACATTTAAAACAATAAAAATCAGCTTCACCCTGTATCCCGTACACAGCAGGGTAGGCAGAAGGAACGTAGTATTAAGAGTCTCCGTCCCCCACTTTCTGCCGAATTCCTTAGGCATTGCGTGTTGGGTGGCAACTAAACGCCGCACTTTGCCTCGACACCAGAGCCAAGAAATGTAAATATAAATTTAAGTAAATATTTCATCTCCTTGAGTGGGGATAGAACCCACAAGTGTCGTGTTACAGTCACACCCTTGTGCCCCTGGGCGACGACGGCCTCTTACGGCTTATGTAATGTCTGGCTACTCTACAGTAAAATAAAAAAATATGCTTATATTAATTTCATTATGATATTTTACATTAAGATGCTGGTAGCGACGTGGCCAACATTAAGACTACAGCACGGTTAGAAGGCGATCACTGGGTGTTAAACGGCAAGAAGAGTTGGGTGACGTCAGCTGTGGAGGGCAGCGCCGCCGCCATCTTTGCCACTTTTGATCCGGAATTAAGACACAAAGGATTGGCATGTAAGTTTTTTTTAATTTCAAATACATAATATTCACAGTTAACTTTAAGTGGATAATATAAAAGTAAATTGTCAAAAACAAAAATAATGATGATTAAATTCAAAATTATATATTCAGTAATACCATTTTATATAAAAAAATATTATACTTAAATTGAGTCTACATCCCTAGAATTTAGATTCTCTGAAAAAAATGTAGCGTAGAATACTTTTATTGTTTAATAAAAAAACATGTAAATATACATATATGTGTTTTCCTAAACCTTCCAATTTTATATTGTTTTTTAACAATAACGACATTGACGCCAGTGTATCGTAATTGACTGGTTCAAATCCAGTCATGCTTTAAACAAATATTTTACCGGTTTTAACATTTTTAGAAAGTGAAAAATGCAGTTAATTTTACCTGACAAAAACATAATAGATATTGATATAAAGAAAATAGGAAACACCGCAATACATTTTTTAAATAAAATATTTTTTCAAGAATTGAATACCATTTCGATAAGTCCCACCCACAATGAAAGATATTAATGCAGATAATATATATAAATAGATATTTTATTTCATATGTTTTTATCTAAAGAACAATATTCTGATAAATTTACTATACAAAGTTATCGATAATATGTGTTTATTCAAGTATAATAATATATCGAAAGAACTCTCTTTTCAAATTACGTAATTTGCAATAAAAAAAATTACAAACTCTGTATTTTACATAACAATTGTTCTTATATAATCACTTATATAGTAAACATAATTTAAAGCGAGGCCCTCTGATTATAAACGCGACGGTTTTGGAATCGATTCCCATTGGGGGGAATGAATTATTTTTAATTTCATCGTTTTGATAACGAGATGTTAGAGTACACAAGTTCTGTTACTAAGCTTCAGCTTAACGCTGTATCCCGCACAAACAGGATAGTCGGAGGGAACCTACACTAGGTTTTCTCTGACTACCCTGGCACTCCGTTGACCATTTTCCGCCTAATTCTGGTGACATTGCATATTGAGTGGCAGAATTTATAGAAATGAAGGAATAAATTTAAGTAAATATTTCATTTCCTCGAGTGGGAAACGAACTCACAACTAGTCACGTGTACAGTCACACCCATGTGCACCACGACTGACCTGTTCCTGCTACTCAGCACGCTATTACGAAAATTGTGCGGAAAGTGGGAACGGAGTGTCTCCAGTTCTTAATATTAGGTTCCCTCTGCCTACCCTTCTATATGGGACTATACAACCTGAAACTATAAAAAAATAAATATAATATATGATATATGATAACACTAAGGTCGATACAGGTGAACGACATGCCTTAACGACTGTCATCATTTAGCATTCAAATTGATTAAAGATTGCTGTGTATATTAAATGTCAATTATATATGTAGCATGAACTGCTCTCGTTCTATCAGTTATTTATTTTTATTTAAAACACCTTTTAAAGGAAGTGGATAGTTAAATCCAAAAATCTACAACAAATTAAACGTCTTGTTGACGTTACCTTTGAACAGATATGTTCGTGTACACGTTGTTTTTTTAATTTTTCGCGGCAATTTTTTTGTTAGTTAAAGTTCTGGGATGGACACAAAACTATTCTGTTGTGGGCACGGACCACCCGGCCCTCCTCTCTTCCTACGCCCTGTCCTTTCCTGTCTGTAAATGGAAGATAAATGAGAAAAAAATGTTGAGAGCATTTATTAATGTAAAAGACAATGTCTGTTCCTTTGTTCACGCTAATCTCAGAAATGGCTTAGTTTGTTGTCAATTTGTTTTATTTCAATTAGTCCATAATTAACAAAAATATGTCAATATCTAAAATTGTATGCGTCAATATTGCTACCAAATGAGTTTATTGAATTGGCTGAAAATTTAACTATCAATGTATGGATACTGTCTTTAAAATGTATTCAGACATAATGGCGAACGTGGCGCTAGTATTAAATATGTATATTTGCAGGTTTCCTCGTGCCCTTAGACGCGGAAGGAGTATTCCGCGGCAAAAAAGAGCCCTTGATGGGTGTGAGGTGGGTTGAATATTATTTTTTTTCTTTTTTCTTTCTCTATGCTGCTTCTGTTTATATTTTATTTTGATACTTATAATGAAAAAAATTGAATTAAGATGTATTGTTTCCGGTCTTATATGCATAATTTGCATGTAAAACAAAAATATATCGATAATAACGAATCAATAGCTCGTTTTAAAGTTAATCAAATTAATTGAACCCACAATCTTTGCGTTTACAGTCGCTTGTGCCACTGCGCCACGATTGCCTCAATAATATATTCACTTCAATTTACCTCTTAAACAATGAGCATACAACAAAACAGTAACAAAAAGAGACAAATGAAGCAGATATAAAGCACTTGTATCAGGGCGGCGACGGCCTGCGACCTCACGTTGGACGAGGTTCGCATACCTCGCGGGTACCTCGTGGGGGAGGCGGGGGACGGCTTCAAGATAGCCATGGAGCAGCTAGATCAGGCCAGAATAGGAATAGCCGCACACGCTGTTGGTTAGTATTTGCCGTATTAGCCATTTTATCATGTAAATATGTTTTTTTTCTATACCATATCAGTATACAGTACGGTCAACGAGCCGTGGCTGCTCTGAAGTTAATTGTAGATGGCTGTGCAGGTTTGTTTTGAGAAAATTTCTTGAACTTGATTATTTTCTTTCCGAGTGAACAATGCCCAAGTAACCAGAAAGCGTAACTTCAGGACGGCCACGACTCGTCGACCTCGCTGCAATCAGAAAGTAATTAAGTCAAAGTCACTTAAGATTTTAACTCTGCAGAATTAATCATATTTTTTATATAATGATAAATATTTCTGTTACTATTCAAAAATTATTTATAGAAGTCAACTAATAGTTATTGTCTATGATTTCCAGATATGACGATATATTTCTTTTTGTTTTATAATACAGAATGCTTTATTTTTGTTATTTGTATAATGTGTTATATAATATTACGTTCTAGGAATCGCCCAAGCAGCGTTGGACACAGCCCTTAACTACGCAAAGGAAAGAATTGCATTTGGGAAAAGCTTAACCAGAGTATCTTCAGTTAAAGTAAGTTAATTTATCTATTGGTCAGTCTTTCAATCTATCAATTTAATACAAATAATTTTATCAAATATCAGCGGACTGTTTCACTTTTTACAAGCATGATATTTTATTTATTATTAACAAAAAAAAAACCCAACTTCAAACAATAAACTAAAAAGTATAATATAAATTTACTTAATAAGTTCTTTGATTTTCACGATTATTACACATTGTAAATGAAACTATTTTAACCGGATTAATCGCGTATATTTTGTATTTTATACATTTTTGGGGAACCCGACGTTTCGATTAAATTTACTTAACATAAAGTAAAACGAAGAATTTTGGAGTTGGTGTCGAGCTTATGCTACAACAACCTTACTGCAATATTAAATTACTAAGCCTTGCTTGTTGTTTCTTTTACTTCGCGCCGTCTTCAAAGACCATAAATGGCCTACATACTTGGCCATTCATCAGTTTCACGTCATAAAATTATGCTTTCCGAAAGCAAAAATTATAAAAATATCAAAACTTTTATAAATGTGGCTATGAAATTTAAGAATTTCCTCTACTTCTTGAGGATCTCATCATGGTCACCATGTGCGGTCCCGTGTGAGGTATCAACAACTCTTTCAAACAACAAAAAATATCCAAATCGAATTTTCGAATAATCGGTAAACATACATAAAAAGATTCCTACCAATTGATTTACCTTCTCCTTTTTTTTGAAGTCGTTTAAAAATATTAAACTAAGAATTCTTTGTTAGACTAATTTACAAAATATTTTTATTATATTATTAATATAATATACACATTGGTTCGAGGTAATAAAATTATTCATGTTTTCTTTCAAAGTATCACTTAACAATAAGTAGGTTGAGTATTCTGAGTAATTTTACCACATACTTTATATGGCGAATATTGAATGTTTATTACAATTTACTCATTTGCAAGTAATTTAATGACAAATAAAAAAGAGAATATTTCGTTATTTTTAATTTTCTATGCACTTTTTATTTTTTAAAACTTTTTTTTTTTACTTTGCAAGCTATTGTTTGTAAATTATATTTACGGATAGATAACTTCAATCCTTTTTATATTAATATTCACAATCAGCACGTATCCGTATGCTCAAGAACGTATATTGGATAGATATTAGACGGCACCCGCTAAAAGACTATATTTATTACTTACATAAAATTGCCACAGAGCTCAGTCGCCGCACAAGGGCACAAAGTGTGACTGTAAAACCGATTGGTTGTGGGCTCAATTCCCACTCTAGGACATGAAATATTTACTGGTCTCAAGGCAAAGCGCGGCGTTGTGTTCTGCCACTCAACACGCAATGCCTCCAAAATTCGGTAGAAAGTGAAGAACGGAATGGAGGTTCCCTCTGCCTACCCTGCTGTGTGCGGGATACAGGGTGAAGCAAAAAAAAAATTGCCTTATTAATAAATTATTAACCCGTGTACTTACTGCATGAAGGATGCTTAGATATCATAAAGTATATTACCTGCATATATATTATTTTTATATACTAAAGAAATATATTTATAAAAGAAAGAGGTTAAAAAACATATTTTGTATCCCCAGGACCGGCTGACCGACATGTGCATACTGACAGAGTCAGCGCGGCTGCTCACGTACCGCGCGGCGGCGCACGTGAGCACCAAGCACTCCGCCATGGCCAAGTACGTGGCGGGGCGCAGCGCCGCCGCCGTCGCCGACCACGCCGTGCAGATCATGGGCGGCCGGGGGCTCAGCACCCACTACAGCGCCGAGAGGCATTACCGGTGGGGCGTTTGTTTACTGCAGGCGGAAAGAAGCTGGAGTTACAACTCTTCGTTCTTTATTTTGTGAATTAGCGAGATATTGTGTGTTAATTGGGAGAGCTCATCACCGAGATTTGTCTTGTTATCAGAACGAAAAAATAAAAATGCCAATGTATGTATTCCCCCTAGTAGGAAGTGAACCCACGATCGTCGCATTTACATTATGCATTACGCTTATATTCATGATAAATATGTATTCAGTTATATTAAAAACTGAACTTATTCCATTTTTTAAAATGCATAGGCTTTTTAAAATACAGTCAGTGATCATTATATTGTTAGAAATCGGAAACGGTTATAGTTTTTAAAATACACGATAAATACACACATCGTCTATATGTTTTTTAACTATTAGGAAAGGGATACCAATTGCAGTAGGTGATATGTATCACCTACTAACA